>CM016621.1:3533869-3635780 GCA_005393395.2 Gossypium australe | reverse complement strand
TCATGGGAAATTCACTCAATGCCAGTACCATCTAACTGTTTTCAGAAAGCAAGGAAATTCCCTCGGTAATTTAAGAGACTCCCCATGCTTGACATGATATATATTGCTGGAAATTAAAATTCATGTAACTTTACTGCTAGGTTTGAGAACATTTGAAAAATAATCCTGAATGTTACATTTGTATGTGTTTTACATCATATTCGATTTTGGAAAAATGTGAAAAAAAGATAATCTCCTTGACATTTATTACCTCTGATATGTCATCATCATTAAGCATGTCATAGGAATATCAACCGGCATGCAAGAAACCTCGAGAAGAATCCCCTTGTTGCTCTCAGCATTTGAGGTTTTCTTTACGCCTGGAAGTAAAGATCAAAATTGCAAAAATTACTACTCTTGAATAGTTTCGAAACAAGGATATTTATAGCTTAGATTTAATGCAAATAAGGGTTAGGTTATAGCAAAAGACTATATGACGTTTAGAGTAAAAGATTATCTATTTTCAATAAAAGAATACCAGTAACTAGCTGAAAGAAGTCATCCCCAAACAGTTTCCCAGGCTTTCTCTTCACTCTAACAAACTTCCCACAACCTTTTCTTCAAATGTATCAGGATGCATCAACAGCTCCTCCACTAAGCTCCTCCTTAAGTACACAAGTTTGATATTTTCAACAACTACAGAAGCATAACAACTCTTTCGGACTGCATATTCCACCTTGATAGGTACTTTATAGGGGGTCAATGTTCTCGGCCTCTTGCATTCTGAGATAATTTGTTCATCTTCATTCACCGAACGACTTTCACCACCATTCCGCTTTCCATCCAATATCGATGGCTCCAAAGTATTAGCAAAATGACTTTTCAAAAGATCACATATTTTGTTCTTTGGCTCCCGTTTCTTCTGAAAAAAGAGAATACAAATTTGCATCAGAAAGCATTCCTTATGAGATCACAGTGAGAAGCTTTGAACCCTGTCGAACATATTCTCTTACCCGAGACCTCTTTATTTGGTCAAACGAATCATCTGAAGCATAATGAGCGTTATCAGCATCCGATATTGAGATTACATCATCTTTATCTTTGTTCTTATCATAATCCGAGCCACTGTTATAGTTCTCCCTCTTAGAATAAGCATGACGTAAATCATCAAAGGTCAACTCTTCTTGCTCCATTATTATCAACAAATTTTCTTTAAACAGAATTCATCCGTCGTTGGATCTTGAAAGTCTAGCTTCTCCTGCAGATAAATCTGAAAAATAAAGGCCCATTCTTCCGAAAACAAATCGGAGAGATATAAAGCGCATAATTAACAGAATAGAGAAAACAAAATTATCGATATTCCCATTGTAGCCTTGCGCCCATTTCCCTTATCTGCTTCCCGATTTCCTTTTCTTTACTCATTAATTCTACAAACATCAAATTCTATCCACTTAAAAAGAGTTTCATGATCAAAAAGCCTCCGAATATTAAATAACATGGCATTTACAAAATTCAAAGAAACATGCTAAAGCCAAAGAGAAGGGGGGAAAAGGTTATGAAGCCATTATTAATCGAGTTGCATACTCCTTCGGAGTCGATTTCTGCATTCATTTCTGCAAGCAGTGCGAGCTCGAAACATGTTTTGCATAGTCCTTTGTCCAACTTAAGTCGCACAAACTCATATGCCCCAACACAGAGCCTACAGACAGAATCAGGGCAAGCGAGGCAATAGAACTGAGGGGGGCCACCACATTCAGCACAAGAATGCCTGTCTGGAAACACAAATAATCGAGACCAACATTAAACAGCAGGTCTAAAAGGAATCCGATATATTATAACAGTGCAAATCACAAGTATATGTAGCAACTGTTGGCAAAGAGGAAGAAAAGACTTACGGCAGATCCAGCTACCTTCAGACTTCAGTACTTTATTTTTCTTACCAATGCAGCAGGGGTGATAAGCTTTTATACAGCCCCTGGAAACAAAGAACACAACGAGTAACGTATACATACATTATTAGGGAATCAAAAATAGAATCTATATATCGACATACCATCTTAACGATAATACTTATTACGATGCCGAGATTTAGGGTGACTGACTTTCACATACAAATATGATCAACTTACACCCCATACCCCTATCCAAATACTTGTCAAGCATGGATAAACGAAAAATCGGAGTAGTATAGATTATTTATGACCAAAATTCCAAATTCGAACCTAGTGTAATAGAAAAGCACGAAACTTATTGTAATTATATGAAGTATTCAAGCTGCATAAAAGAAAATCCAACAGCCATTTAAATCCACCATACTAAATGAAAAATAAAAACACATTCAAAGAATCCAATAATGTGAGAACTCTTAAAACAAAGTTTTCTAACAATCAATTTCACTGTTAATAAATTACATGCTTCTTAAGTTTTTCCCTAAAGATGACAAGAATAAATTACCAACAGTACATCATTAGCATACCATATTAACAAAAGCACTTGTTTTTTTTTTCCTTTTCCTTTTTTCCTTTACCTTAATCTTCTTTCGTTTTTCATTTTCTTTTTCTCTTTTGTTAACCTTTTTCCCTTTCATTTTCCACTATTTTTTTTTTCTTCTATTCCAACATACAACACAAAGATATATCCAAATCTGAATGTTTAGTTAGAACAAACAAACAAACCCAAAAATTCATTGATCAAAAGCAAAAGAAAAACCCTAAAATTACCCAGAAAAACCCTTCCAAAAAAACGAAAATTTACTTCAAAAGAAAAGAAACTCACTTGTGATCACAAAGAAGCAAGTTCCCACCATCTTTACAAACAAAACACCAGTCTTCTGCTTCTTCTTCTCTTCTTCTTTTCTTCTTCTTCTTCTTCTTCTTCTTCTTCTTCCACTATCTGCTTCCCTTTGTCTTTGCTCATTGTCAAAAACTTCAATGTTTCTTCAACGCTGAAGCGTAGGAGGAGGAGACAGTGTGCAGAGAGTGTTAAAAAGGTAAAATCTTTGAGCAATTTAAGTCAAAGAAGGTAAAATAATATGATTATTATTGTCAGGTATACTCTGACTTGAAATTAAAAAAACTTTTTAATTCTCTCATATATATAATATTGTGGTTTTTTTTTTTTAATCGCCCAAACATAAATTGGTGTTAATATTCTATTTGGTACCAGAATTTGGCTTCAAATTCATTTTGGTATTTAAGTCTTTTTGTCCTTATTTAATATCTAGTTTTGGCTTTAACGTTCACTCTTGTATTTGAGTTTTTCAATTTGATATACGAGTTTTATTTTAATTAAGTACTTAAATTTGGTTTTAATATTTAATTTAGTACCTTAATTTTTCTTGTTCCCATTAAGTACCTTTGGTTTTTATTAGAATATGCATGTTAATTATTTAATGGACCAAATTATGCTATTTGTTCTAGATACCAAATTGAACATCAAAGCCAAACTTAAGCACCAAATTAAGATTAAAAAATTAGATACCAAATGATATATTAACCCAATAATTTTTTAATACAATGAAAAGAAATAAACTTCAAGTCGTCATCAAGAACCTGAGTCAAAAAAAAAAATAATAAAATTATTAATTTTATAAACATAAAACATGTAATAATTTATTGATGAATTTACATGTGTTGATATTAATCTTATCTTCTATTTTTATCCCTTACAAAAAAAATACATGATAATTTTTAAAATTTTTAAAGGGGTAAAATATAAATTTTACAAACAAGGGACTGAAACTCTAATTTACCAAACCAATGAGTCCCTGACATCTACCTACCTTTGGTTCGTGGCTGCCTTAAATTTATATAAGTTCCGTATCATTTAGTAATTAATAAAATAAATATATGTATTAAATACAGGGAAATAATTATGTATCAAATTTATAAAAGAAATTAAATTAAAAACAAATATGACATTGAAATGCTGAAATTAAATAATAATTTTTTTTAATATTTTAAATTTAAATTTTATAATATTTTTTAGATTTATAAAAAATGTAAAAAACATAAACATCAAAAAAAATATTCATTTTAGTTATCTTAGATTATATATATTTTAATAATTAGTAATTAAATAAATGCTTCGTGACTTCAATTAAGTCAATATGAGGTTGAGGTACGGATTCTAATGTGAACGAACAAAAGAATTAAGAGTTAGGGAACTATGGCGCAATCACTTGTGAAGAGCACTTTAAAACCTGATTTAATCAATTTCAAGCCCAATTTGATTATTTTCAATTCTCGACGTCCAATCATATAATTAGATCACTTAATTTTAAACACCTATAAATAGGATACTTTTTGGCCATATTTTTATATTTATATACTTTTTGCGTTTTTATCGTCTCTATAAAACTGCTAAATTTCTTTTTTTATTCAAAGGGATTTCGAAGTTTTAATTCTTAAAGTTTATGCAATCTAATTGATTTTTTTTCTTTCTTTGTTATTGGGTATTTGCATATCTTCTATTTTCATTACAAATATTCAAGCGTGTTGAATGTTGAATACAAATTTCATAACTTAAAATATTTATCTGTTAGTTAGAATTTAATTGTTTAATTTATTTTAATACTTGTGACGATTGACACTGTTGGCTAATTAAACAATTAATAGTGTTTGTCTTGATTATCGAAAAGGTAAGAAAAGAATAAGGAAATTTATCTTTGCATCGGTAATCATATCATAAATCAAAATTGAGATTTTACATTTGACCAGACTCTTATCATATTGATTTTCTTAGATTTTAATTGTGATCAATCTTTTAACAATTTTAATTTTTAAAACTTTCATGCAAAGACAAACGTGGTAGCTAATGCCTTTCGTAGAAAGCCATTTTGAAACACCCCACACCCGGCCCACGAGCCTGAACCGGATCTGGTATGTTCCTTAAGAAAATCGGCTTCAAATTCTTTTGTTACTTAGAAAATTTTTGTGAATTTTTAGAAAGATATTGGTTTTGGGTTGGGCTTAGGTTGGAAACCCATTTATTTAATTTAGAAAACATTTAATTTTGGTGACAAAACAATTTTTGGGTTTATTATTTTAAAAGAAATAAATTTACTTATCTTTAATCAAACATAAATTGTATCATATTCAAATAAAAATAAACAGAAATAAAGAAAATCCAACTGGGCCTTATGGCCTTATTACATCTGTAACACCCCTTACCCGAGACCGTTGCCGGATTCGAGCACGAGGTATTACTAGACTTAACTTACTAGTTCTGGGTATAAAAATTGAAACTGTCCGTCTGCATCATGTTCACTAAATTAATTATAACTTGAGCTATGAAACTCTAAATCTAGATCCGTAAATTTTCCTTGAAACTAGACTCATATACCTTCTTACTGTAATTTTTCCATAATTTTTGGTATGGCCAATCAATACCAGATTTTTCTTAAAGTTTCCCCTGTTTTACTATTTGACTATTCTGACCTCTCTTCACTACGAATCAAATTACTCTTAGTAAGAATTCATATGATCTTCTTATTTATTTCATTTGAAAATAGACTCATTAGGATTCTAAACATATAAAGTTAAACCCCTAATTATTTTTCTCCATTTTTTTATGATTTTTCCAAGTCAGAACAGGGGAACCTGAATTTATTTTGAACCAGTATTACAAAAATATAAATATCTCAAATTTCAGAATTCCTTTGCTTTCCTTGTTTCTTTCATATGAAAATAGACTCAATAAGCTTTAATTATATATCTCATGCACAACCTAATTCAATTTCTACTATTTTTTGTGATTTTTCAAAATCACGTCACTGCTGCTGTCCAACTATTCCCCTGCATATAATTACATAATTTCTTTAAAATAACTATCAACTAGGCATTTCATAACCTCCAAAGCATGTTCTTAATTAACCATTTTAATGGCTAATCATTACCAAACATTTACAAGTCCATAATAAACCATATCATAAGGTCACACACATAAAATGGCTAAGTCTCTATACATGCCATAACTTAAAACGTTAAAGTCACAAAATACCAATATAATCCTTTGATAGTGTGTAACGATCTCCGACGTCCTTTCGATCCCCGAGTTGGCTTGTAATACTATAAAAAAAATAAAGAATAGGTGTAAGCATAAGCTTAGTAAGTTTACATGTAAATAGATAACAACATTCTTAGTGAATTATCTTATATTTTTCTTGTCAAGATCACTTAAGCTTTTAACTCAATATACTTAAAACTTGTATACTTGCCTTACCTTTTAACATGAATTTATCTTACCTTACCTTTTTAGCTTGAACTTGCCTTACCTTTACTTTAGAATACTCCTTGAATTTTCCCGTTGAACCACTTGGAATACTAAGGATACGCGGGTACCTTTCCTTATGAAACTTAACCATTGCCATGTCTTGACATGGTCTTACGTGGTATCCTTGCCTTATGAACTCACCAATGCCATGCCTTGGCATGGTCTTACATGGGACCTTTGCCTTATAGTAACATATCAATGCCATGTCTTGACATGGTCTTACATGATTTCCTTAAACCCTAATGTCATGACATTTGTATCCTACACATTCCTAAGGTTCAACCGGAACTTTCTGAGATAGTTTTTCCATCAATTCATACTTGAGTCTTTAAATAATAAATTTACAGAATAAATTTGTAAATGCTGGAATTTAACAATATTAAATGTAATAATAGAATATTGCATTTATTTACTGCAAACTTACCTCGAAACGAAATACGATCAACTATATTGATTTAATCCTCTATCTTTTTCTTTCCTCGATCTAACTCTGGATTTCGTTCTTCTTGATCTATAATAGAAAATTTAGCTTATTTAATACTCACATTCATCAAAACAGTCCTTAACTCTTAACTTTGCAAAATTACAATTTTGCCCCTAAACTTTTACATATTTACACATTTGCCCCAAAGCTCGGAAATTAAACTTTATCCCTTATTCTTATGTTTTATGGCATGCTGATCATTTTTCCCTTCTATGGCAACATCAAATTCTCACTCTAACTTGTACTTATGAACATTAGGTATTTTTACCGATTAAGCCGTTTTACTCGTTTTCACTTAAAATACTAAGCAAAAGTTGTTTAACATAATTTTAGACTTCATATTCTATCATAAAACATCAAAATAAACACATTTCACCTATGGGTATTTTTCTAAATATGAACCCTAGAATAAATTATTAATAGAATAAGCTAAATCGAGCTACCGGGGCTTCAAAAATGTAAAGAACATTAAAAACGGGGCTTGGAATCACTTACTATGGAGCTTGGAAGCTTGAAACAAACCCTAGCTATGGTGAACACTTGAAAATTCGGCCTAATGAAGAAGATGAGCATATTTTGCCATCTTTTTCCCTTTTAATTCATTTTTATTACCAAATGACTAAATTACCCTTCATTAAAAACTTTGGTTCTTTCTTCCTATATATGTCCATTTTTGTCCATGAAAATATAATGGTCTAATTACCATTTAAGGACTCCTACTTCAAACCCCCATTTTAATCAAGTACTCTATAAATTAGAACCCCTATTTAGCAACTTTTGCAAACAAGTCCTAATAGGCAATTTAAGCATGAAATTAATAAAATTTCTTATCAATACTCTAACACATGTATTTAATCACTCAATAAATCATAATAATTAATCATAATAAACTTTTATAGCAATTAGATACCTCTAGCTTCTAGAACTCAAGTTTTGCACTTTTTATAATTTAGTCCTTTTGACTAAATTGAGTGCTCAAACACCAAAATTTTCGAACGAAATTTTTACGAAACCATTTCATAAAATTGTAGATCATAAAAATATAAAAATATTAATTTAATTTTTTTTATCGGATTTGTGGTCCCGAAACCACTATTCCGACTAGGCTCAAAATCGGGCTGTTACAACTCTCCCCCCCTTTAGGGATTTTCGTCCCCGAAAATCTTACCAGAAAAGAGGTTTGGGTACTGTTTTCTCATGGCTTCCTCTGGTTCCCACGTAGCCTCTTCTACTCCATGTCTTTGCCACAACACTTTCACTAAAGCTATACTTTTATTTCTTAACTGTTTAACCTCTCGAGCCAAAATCTTAATCGGTTCCTCATCATATGTCATATCCGGTTGAATCTCAATCTCTGTCGGAGAAATCACATGTGAAGGATCAGAACGATAGCGTCGCAACATTGACACATGAAACACATTATGAATTCTTTCTAACTCTGCTGGTAAAGCTAGCCGATATGCCACTGGTCCAATCCTTTCGATAACCTCATACGGCCCAATGAAACGAGGACCTAATTTGCCTTTCTTGCCAAATCTGAGAACTTTCTTCCAAGGGGATACTTTCAAGAATACCCTGTCACCAACTTGAAATTCAATTTCTTTTCTTTTCAAATCTGCATAGGATTTCTGTCTATCTGAAGCTGCTTTCAAGCAATCTCTGATGACTTTTACTTTTTCTTCTGTTTCTTTGACTAGATCAACCCCGTAAATCTAATTTTCCTTAAGCTCTGTCCAATACAAAGGTGTGCGACATTTACGTCCATACAAAGCTTCATAAGGTGCCATCTTCAGACTCGATTGATAACTATTATTGTAGGCAAACTCTATTAACGGCAAATATTTCTCCCAACTACCTTGAAATTCCAATACGCAACATCTAAGCATATCTTCGAGTACCTGAATAACTCTTTCTGATTGACCATCGGTCTGAGGATGGAAAGCTGTACTAAAACTCAACTTTGTACCTAAAGCTTCCTGTAATTTCTTCCAAAACCGTGAAGTAAATCTCGAATCTCTATCTGAGATAATCGATAATGGTACTCCATGTAGTCTAACTATCTCTGAAATATACAACTCAGCCAACTTGTCAAGTGAATAATCCATACGAACTGGAATAAAATGAGCTGACTTCGTTAGCTTATCAATCACAACCCATACTGCATCTTTCTTTCTCAGTGTCAAAGGCAATCCCGTCACAAAATCCATAGTAACTCGGTCCCATTTCCACTCGGGAACTAATATAGGCTGCAATAAACCTGAAGGTACCTGATGTTCAGCTTTTACCTGTTGACAGATCAAGCATCTAGAAACAAATTCTGAAATATCTCTTTTCATTCCTCTCCACCAATACATTTTCTTCAAATCATTATACATCTTTGTACTACCTGGGTGAATAGACAAGGAACTGCTATGTGCTTCCTGTAAGATATTCCGAATAAGCTCATCATCCTTTGGTACACATACTCTGTCTCTGAACATCAAACAACCGTCAGAACCGATCTGAAAATCGGACTCTACACCTGACTCGCACTGAACTCTTTTGGCTTGCAACTCACTGTCATCCTTCCGAGCTTCACAAATTTCTTTAAGAAACGTCGGTTTAGCTCTCAACTCAGCTAAAATAGAACCATCATCTGATAAGTCCAAACTAGTGTGCAAAGCTCTCAATGCAAATAACGATTTTCTGCTCAAAGCATCAGCAACAATGTTTGCCTTACCCGGGTGATAATCGATCACTAGCTCATAATCTTTAATCAACTCTAGCCATCGTCTTTGCCTTAAGTTCAGATCTTTCTGAGTCATCAAGTATTTCAAACTTTTATGATCAGTGAATATTCGGCATTTCTCACCATACAAGTGATGTCTCCAAATTTTTAATGCAAATACAATAGCAGCTAACTCTAAATCATGTGTCGGATAATTTTTCTCATGTGGTTTTAACTGTCTAGAGGCATAAGCAATTACCCTTCCTTCTTGCATAAGTACACAGCCTAGTCCATTTAAGGATGCATCACTGTAAATCACAAACTCTTTACCTGGTTCTGGTTGTACTAAGACAGGAGCTTTAGTCAACAATACCTTTAACTTGTCGAAACTCTGCTGACACTTCTCAGTCCATTCAAACTTAACATCTTTCTGTAGCAATCTTGTCAACGGAGTAGCTATCATGGAAAATCCCTCTACAAATCGTCTATAATAACCGGCAAGACCAAGAAAACTTCTGACCTCTGATACATTCCTGGGAGGCTTCCAATCAACAATGGCTGAAATCTTATTCGGATCAACTTTAATACCTTCACCTGAGACAACATTTCCAAGAAAACAAACTTCCCGTAACCAGAACTCACTTTTGCTAAATTTGGCATAAAGCTGATTATCTCTCAAAATCTGTAAAACTGTTCTCAAATGCTCTGCATGCTCAGTCTCATCATGAGAATAAATCAAGATGTCATCGATGAACACAACTACAAACTTGTCCAAGTAAGGTCTGAAAATTCGGTTCATTAAATCCATGAAAATGGCAGGAGCATTAGTTAAGCCAAATGGCATCACAAGAAACTCATAGTGACCATATCTAGTTCGAAAAGCAGTTTTTGGAACATCTGACTCTTTAACTCGCAACTGATAGTATCCGGATCTCAAATCTATCTTAGAAAACACAGTGGCTCCTTTCAATTGATCAAACAAGTCATCTATTCTAGGCAATGGATATTTATTCTTTATGGTAACCTTGTTAAGCTGCCGATAGTCTATGCAGAATCTCATTGAACCGTCCTTCTTTTTTACAAATAATACTGGTGCACCCCATGGTGAATAACTAGGTCTTACAAAGCCTTTATCAGTTAATTCCTGTAGCTGAGCTTTCAATTCTTTTAATTCTATTGAAGCCATTCTATAAGGAGCAATAGAAATAGGTGTGGTACCTGGAATCAATTCAATACCAAACTCAACTTCTCTGATAGGAGGCAAACCTGGTAGTTCTTCCGGGAACACATCAGAAAACTCATTTACCACAGGCACTGATTCAATTTTCAACTCTGGATCTTTAGTATTCAACACAAAAGCAAGATAAGCTTCACATCCTTTCCTCAAACATTTCTGAGCAGACATAACTGAAATCATGGTAATTGCACTATCTGACTCATTTGAATTAACTCGAAGGATTTCACCATTTTCACATTTCAACTCAATGAATTTCTTTCCACAATTCACTATCGCATCATGTGCAGTTAACCAATCCATACCAAGAATCACATCAAACTCATCAAATGGCAATAGCATGAGATCAGCCGGAAAACAGTAACCTCTAATCATCAAAGGGCATTTTTTACATACTTTGTTTACTAACACATGCTGACCAAATGGATTTGATACTTTAATCACAAATTTCGTAAGCTCTATGGACATGTTCATACTAGGCATTAATTTCATGCAAACATAGGAATGGGTTGAACCCGGATCAATCAAAGCAATAACATTAACATCATGAAGAGAAAATGTACCCGTAATTACATCGGGGGAGGATGCCTCTTCACGATTACGGAGAGCATAAGTCCTTGCAGGTGCTTTAACATCTGATCTCGTTGCTGTATCTCTAAATGCAGCTCTACCTGCCCCTACTCCAGGGTTTCTCTGATATCTGCCTCTAACGGGGGCATTACCTGATCTTGCACTCGGTATTACTTCCCTTTTAACCATTTCGGGACACTCCCGAATGAAATGATTCGGTGCACCACATCGGAAACAACCAATCTCAGTTGCTCGACATTGACCTAGATGACGTCGACCACATTGAGGACACTCGGGTCTATCAGGTTGAATACTGCCAACACTCGCAATCGAAGTGGTTTGAGCTTTTGAATCCATAAATCTTCCACCTCTGTTCCGGCTAGAATACCCAGCTGAAAAATTAGATCTCGTAGAAAACTCTCTAGGCCTCTTGGGTGTAGACTGAAATGACTTGCTCATCTGTCTTTTCTTCGAGTCTTGCATCTCAATTTCAGATTTACCCTTTCTTTTTAATAACTCTTCTGCCTTACAGGCTCGTTCAACTAAAGCAACAAACTCTTTTATCTCTAGAACACCAACTGACAGTCGGATATCATCATTGAGCCCATCTTCAAATCTTTTGCACATGATAGCCTCTGTAGACACACACTCTCGAGCATAATTGCTGAGTCGAACAAATTCACGTTCATAGTCGGTTACAGTCATCTTACCTTGTTTTAACTCAAGAAACTCTTTTCTTTTCTGGTCAATAAACCTCTGACTGATATACTTTTTACGGAACTCCTCCTGAAAGAAATCCCAAGTAACTCTTTCTTTCGGTACTACTGATACAAGTGTCTTCCACCACTGGTAGGCTGAATCTCTAAGAAGTGACACTACACATTTAATACACTCTTCCGGTGTGCAGGATAACTCGTCAAAAACTCTAATAGTATTTTCGAGCCAAAATTCAGCTTTTTCTGCATCGTCATCTTTGGTAGCCCGAAACTCTTCAGCCCCTTGTTTTCTGATCTTGTCAACGGGTGGCTTCTCTCTTCTGACTGTATCTGTGACTGGGGAAGCTACATGGTTGGTCTGTGGATCATGAGGGGGTGGAGGTCTAACGGCCGGGTTCGTACGAACGAACTCAGCAAACCATTCATTCAAAGCTTGGAAGAAGGCTTCTCGAGCCCCTCCTCCCTGACTAACTGTAACGGGCCTTTCACGACTATCTTGTGGCACCGTCCCTTCAGCGGGAGTGGGTGCACTACTCTCTACGTCATCTGCACCAGCTCGTTCAGGATCCATAACTATAAAAAAAATTTAAATCGTCAAGAGTCGTCACACTATCAAAATATAAGTATGGCATGTATAGATAGACTCTTACTCATACTAAATATTCTGAGAACCGACTAAGCCTTGCTCTGATACCAATAAATGTAACACCCCTTACCCGAGACTGTTGCCGGATTCGAGCACGAGGTATTACTAGACTTAACTTACTAGTTCTGGGTATAAAAATTGAAACTGTCCGTCTGCATCATGTTCACTAAATTAATTATAACTTGAGCTATGAAACTCTAAATCTAGATCCGTAAATTTTCCTTGAAACTAGACTCATATACCTTCTTACTGTAATTTTTCCATAATTTTTGGTATGGCCAATCAATACCAGATTTTTCTTAAAGTTTCCCCTGTTTTACTATTTGACTATTCTGACCTCTCTTCACTACGAATCAAATTACTCTTAGTAAAGAATTCATATGATCTTCTTATTTATTTCATTTGAAAATAGACTCATTAAGGATTCTAAACATATAAAGTTAAACCCCTAATTATTTTTCTCCATTTTTTTATGATTTTTCCAAGTCAGAACAGGGGAACCTGAATTTATTTTGAACCAGTATTACAAAAATATAAATATCTCAAATTTCAGAATTCCTTTGCTTTCCTTGTTTCTTTCATATGAAAATAGACTCAATAAGCTTTAATTATATATCTCATGCACAACCTAATTCAATTTCTACTATTTTTTGTGATTTTTCAAAATCACGTCACTGCTGCTGTCCAACTATTCCCCTGCATATAATTACATAATTTCTTTAAAATAACTATCAACTAGGCATTTCATAACCTCCAAAGCATGTTCTTAATTAACCATTTTAATGGCTAATCATTACCAAACATTTACAAGTCCATAATAAACCATATCATAAGGTCACACACATAAAATGGCTAAGTCTCTATACATGCCATAACTTAAAACGTTAAAGTCACAAAATACCAATATAATCCTTTGATAGTGTGTAACGATCTCCGACGTCCTTTCGATCCCCGAGTTGGCTTGTAATACTATAAAAAAAATAAAGAATAGGTGTAAGCATAAGCTTAGTAAGTTTACATGTAAATAGATAACAACATTCTTAGTGAATTATCTTATATTTTTCTTGTCAAGATCACTTAAGCTTTTAACTCAATATACTTAAAACTTGTATACTTGCCTTACCTTTTAACATGAATTTATCTTACCTTACCTTTTTAGCTTGAACTTGCCTTACCTTTACTTTAGAATACTCCTTGAATTTTCCCGTTGAACCACTTGGAATACTAAGGATACGCGGGTACCTTTACTTATGAAACTTAACCATTGCCATGTCTTGACATGGTCTTACGTGGTATCCTTGCCTTATGAACTCACCAATGCCATGCCTTGGCATGGTCTTACATGGGACCTTTGCCTTATAGTAACATATCAATGCCATGTCTTGACATGGTCTTACATGATTTCCTTAAACCCTAATGTCATGACATTTGTATCCTACACATTCCTAAGGTTCAACCGGAACTTTCTGAGATAGTTTTTCCATTCAATTCATACTTGAGTCTTTAAATAATAAATTTACAGAATAAATTTGTAAATGCTGGAATTTAACAATATTAAATGTAATATAATAGAATATTGCATTTATTTACTGCAAACTTACCTCGAAACGAAATACGATCAACTATATTGATTTAATCCTCTATCTTTTTCTTTCCTCGATCTAACTCTGGATTTCGTTCTTCTTGATCTATAATAGAAAATTTAGCTTATTTAATACTCACATTCATCAAAACAGTCCTTAACTCTTAACTTTTGCAAAATTACAATTTTGCCCCTAAACTTTTACATATTTACACATTTGCCCCAAAGCTCGGAAATTAAACTTTATCCCTTATTCTTATGTTTTATGGCATGCTGATCATTTTTCCCTTCTATGGCAACATCAAATTCTCACTCTAACTTGTACTTATGAGCATTAGGTATTTTTACCGATTAAGCCGTTTTACTCGTTTTCACTTAAAATTACTAAGCAAAAGTTGTTTAACATAATTTTAGACTTCATATTCTATCATAAAACATCAAAATAAACACATTTCACCTATGGGTATTTTTCTAAATATGAACCCTAGAATAAATTATTAATAGAATAAGCTAAATCGAGCTACCGGGGCTTCAAAAATGTAAAGAACATTAAAAACGGGGCTTGGAATCACTTACTATGGAGCTTGGAAGCTTGAAACAAACCCTAGCTATGGTGAACACTTGAAAATTCGGCCTAATGAAGAAGATGAGCATATTTTGCCATCTTTTTCCCTTTTAATTCATTTTTATTACCAAATGACTAAATTACCCTTCATTAAAAACTTTGGTTCTTTCTTCCTATATATGTCCATTTTTGTCCATGAAAATATAATGGTCTAATTACCATTTAAGGACTCCTACTTCAAACCCCCATTTTAATCAAGTACTCTATAAATTAGAACCCCTATTTAGCAACTTTTGCAAACAAGTCCTAATAGGCAATTTAAGCATGAAATTAATAAAATTTCTTATCAATACTTAACACATGTATTTAATCACTCAATAAATCATAATAATTAATCATAATAAACTTTTATAGCAATTAGATACCTCTAGCTTCTAGAACTCAAGTTTTGCACTTTTTATAATTTAGTCCTTTTGACTAAATTGAGTGCTCAAACACCAAAATTTTCGAACGAAATTTTTACGAAACCATTTCATAAAATTGTAGATCATAAAAATATAAAAATATTAATTTAATTTTTTTATCAGATTTGTGGTCCCGAAACCACTATTCCGACTAGGCTCAAAATCGGGCTGTTACAACATCATTCAAACCCAAAATAAAGTTTAAAGTACTAAAATTTCATAAAGTCCAAATTCCAAATAATTTCTTCAAGCGATGCATGGCCACCTTTAGCTCCTGCCGACCCGGTCCATTACTGCTCATCACCTGAAAAATAATTCCCCAACGGGGTGAGTCAACAGACTCAATGTGTACATAGTACTAATTTCCAACAAATCAGGCATACAAGTCATATCAATATCATGTTCATACAAAATAAAGGATGATGCAACCCAAACCCAAACCTATTTGTCCATCCGCTACACACCACCCGTACCAACCTGTACACCGCGGGGACTACTAAGTCGACCCTCCATCCGCTACACACCATCAAAGGCAGTCGCTGCAGTCGACGTGCTCATCGCCCACTTATGTTGTGTCATTAGACACTGTATTCACTGGATGTAACCGAAGTTACCACTTTTCACTTTATGTGACCGTAGTCACCACTTTACGTTGGTGAGACCGTAGTCATCACCTTCACTTTCTTCCTCCACAAATATCCCGAATGCCCCAATTATTTCATAACATATTTCACATACTTAATTTTCATTCATGTTACTAATCACATGTTCAAAATATATCACATTCACAATCCTATCAAAAGTAGGAAACGTACCTGGGTACTTCTTACCACATTTGTGGTGCTTAGCCACATTCACATACTGTTACATATTTATATATTTAATGATTGCCATGCAATTTATTGAAAGTTAGTAAGAGTACACACCTTTTTCGCTTAATAGTTTCCGTGAATTCCCGTAGAGCGATCTACCGATCTAGATCTTTCACTCCTATATTCGGCCATTAATTAAAACATATAAATAAACCTATTTGGTCTTAAAACCAAATCCTACTAGAAGTAGAATTACTTACCTAGTTGCCGAATTGATTTAATCAAGTCCCAACAGTTGCTAGAATTCCTCTTCCTTGAAATCGGCTAATACTAGGTATGTAACCAAGTCAGTTTTCGGTTTTTGAAATAATGGAAAACACTTAAACAATTTATGCCTTGGCCGAATATCCCTTACCTTATGATGGGATTCCAAATCTGAAGAGGATTCCTTTATAAGCCTGTTGAAATCCTATAACTTCGTGTTAGATTAGATCTAACTTTGAAAACGTGAATCATAATCTTTAACCGCATATTTATATTTATAATCCTTACCTTAGATCCTTAGATTTCCCGAAAAATCCCCTTTTGATGTTGTGGATGATTGCCCTCTTTCTTAGAATCCACAAAGATTCAGCTTAACAGTAGAACGGAGAAGAAAATAGAAGAAAAAGAGAGGGATTTTTGCTTAATGAAAATTCGGCAGAGAGGGGTTTTGCCTAGGGAGAATTTCGGCAGAGAGGAAGAGGGAGCAAATGTTGATGAGTAGCCCTCCTGTCCTCCTTTTATAGCCAAAGTTATCAGCCTAGGAGTCCTTTACTTGGCCACCACTCCTCTTTTTAATAATATTATCTCTTTTATTTAAAAGATAAAAGCCTTTAATCCATCAATTATCTCCTCAATTATCTCATTAGAAAATAATCCTTTATTTATCTCTTATTATTCACATATTTATGTGAATAAAACTCCTTTATTTATCTCTTATTATTTACATATTTATGTGAATAAAACTCCTTTATTTATCTCTCATTATTCACATATTTATGTGAATAAAACTCCTTTATTTATCTCTTATTATTCACATATTTATGTGAATAAAACTCCTTTATTTCTCTCTTATTATTCACATATTTATGTGAATAAAACTCCTTTATTTCTCTCTTATTATTCACATATTTATGTGAATAAAACTCCTTTATTTATCTCTTATTATTCACATATTTATGTGAATAAAACTCCTTTATTTATCTCTTATTATTCACATATTTATGTGAATAAAACTCCTTTATTTCTCTCATATATCCAAGTTTCCCAAAATGTTCAAGTTTCCATTTTTGGATCATTTCCAAAAATGTTCAGGTTTCCAAAAATGTCTAAGTTTCCAAAAACGTTTGGGTTTCCAAAAATGTCTAAGTTTCCAAAAGTGTTCATTTCCATTTCCATTTCCATTTTCATTTCTATCTCCCTTTTCATTTCCATTTTCATTTCCATTTCCATGCATTTCTAGGTTTCCAAAAGTATCAAAAATTTATTCATAGTACTTGAAACTTGTCATTTCATACAATTAAACTGAAAATGCATAGGCCCTATTCAGGATGTTACAGTTCTACCCTCCTTAAAAATAATTTCGTCCTCGAAATTACTTATTAACGAATAATCGTACTGTCTAACTCACCTCACTACGCTATTGCTGCGCAACTCTGATCTTAATAGAACCATCATACTTTCTAGGCACAATCTCTAAGTTCACATCCCTTAGAACTCATTTTCTAACGTCGCGATTTAATCTGATTTAAAAGTTTTATACATTAGTACTTGTTTCACTTATTACCCGCGAAAAAGTTTTATGAAAAGAGTTTTAGGAGTGGTTCTTTCGTATTCATACATGCACATAGTCTTTACATTCATTCATCCATCAAACAATTATGAACTTTCGTTCATTCAGAGAAACGTTGTAGTTTTCATTGTTGTTGTTTTTCCACTACCCAGGGGTATTTTCGTAATTTGTCTTACAGTGGCATTTTCGTAATTTTTCAAAAATAAAAGTTCTCTGATGATTTTGTCAAAAAGTATTTTGGAACTTTTAAATTCCCGGGGTATTTTGAAAAATTTGGAAATTCGAGGGTATTTCGGTAATTTTGAAGCTCGAGGGTATTTTGGTAATAAACCAGGGTAAATTTGTAAAGTTTGATAATTCTGGGGTATTTCCAAATGTTGCAAAACTTTGAGGGTTCTTTTTGAGAATTTGTTTTCCAAGTTGATGGTGTTGCAAAAATTTTAAAAATTAGGGTCATTTTGGTAATTTTGTAGGTTAGGGGCAATTTTGTAATTTTACCAAAATCAAGGTATTTTGATATTTGCAAAATAAGATTCTTGGGTGCTTTTGTAAAGTAAGGAAAATTTTATTGAAATCGGGGTGGTATAGAAATTTTAGAAACCAATGGCATTTTTGTAATTTCGCCACTAAGGGCATTTTGATAATTTTTGTAAATCAGGAATTTTTCGAAAAATTTTGTAAAAGTAGTTCTCACAAATTATAAGGGTAATTTTAAGAGTTTTAAAACTAGGGTTTTCATAAAACATGGCTAGTCCCTTTCGGGTTTTAGTTATTGAGTTTAGCCTATGAATAAGTCCTCATGGTTAGGGTGAACCGTAGCTACGCACCAGGTAGGATTCCTGCGAAGAGGAGGTGAGCCACTAGGACTGCTTAAGTACCAGGCTCTTCCGGATCCAATCCTAGACATGCGCACAATGGTTACCACACCCTAACTTAGTGACTTAGCCATAGGTTTGTTAAGTGCATTAAGTCTTATGTATTTGTGTTTGAGTAGACTAGTCCTACGGTTCAATAGATTCTAGTTCACTAATCTACGTTCCATTCCATTTCTACCCTTCTACAATTCACAATATAAATCACACAAAGGATAGGGGTACTTACCTGATGGACTGCGGGTCGGAGACTTAGGTGCTATGCCAGAAAACCTGCTTATTTCATAAAATACTTTCATAAAACCCATTTAGGCTCGCTTTGAAAATGTTTTGGGCCTTAACCCACAGGCCGAGAGTTTTAAAACTGGGCTCTGATACCAACTGAAACACCCCACACTCGGCCCACGAGCCTGAACCGGATCTGGTATGTTCCTTAAATAAATCGGTTTTCAATGTTCTAAATGACTTAGAGAAAATTTGTGAAATTTTAAAAATTTGTTTTGGGTTGGGCTTAATTTGAAACCTATTTAATAAATTCTGGAAATCCAACTTAAATAAGGTGACAAAATAATTTTTGGGTTTATTATTTTAAAAGAAATAAATTTACTTATCTTTAATCAAACATAAATTGTATCATATTCAAATAAAAATAAACAGAAATAAAGAAAATCCAACTGGGCCTTATGGCCTTATTACATCATTCAAACCCAAAATAAAGTTTAAAGTACTAAAATTTCATAAAGTCCAAATTCCAAATAATTTCTTCAAGCGATGCATGGCCACCTTTAGCTCCTACCGACCCGGTCCATTACTGCTCATCACCTGAAAAATAATTCCCCAACGGGGTGAGTCAACAGACTCAATGTGTACATAGTACTAATTTCCAACAAATCAGGCATACAAGTCATATCAATATCATGTTCATACAAAATAAAGGATGATGCAACCCAAACCCAAACCTATTTGTCCATCCGCTACACACCACCCGTACCAACCTGTACACCGCGGGGACTACTAAGTCGACCCTCCATCCGCTACACACCATCGAAGGCAGTCGCTGCAGTCGACGTGCTCATCGCCCACTTATGTTGTGTCATTAGACACTGTATTCACTGGATGTAACCGAAGTTACCACTTTTCACTTTATGTGACCGTAGTCACCACTTTACGTTGGTGAGACCGTAGTCATCACCTTCACTTTCTTCCTCCACAAATATCCCGAATGCCCCAATTATTTCATAACATATTTCACATACTTAATTTTCATTCATGTTACTAATCACATGTTCAAAATATATCACATTCACAATCCTATCAAAAGTAGGAAACGTACCTGGGTACTTCTTACCACATTTGTGGTGCTTAGCCACATTCACATACTATTACATATTTATATATTTAATGATTGCCATGCAATTTATTGAAAGTTAGTAAGAGTACACATCTTTTTCGCTTAATAGTTTCCGTGAATTCCCGTAGAGCGATCTACCGATCTAGATCTTTCACTCCTATATTCGGCCATTAATTAAAACATATAAATAAACCTATTTGGTCTTAAAACCAAATCCTACTAGAAGTAGAATTACTTACCTAGTTGCCGAATTGATTTAATCAAGTCCCAACAGTTGCTAGAATTCCTCTTCCTTGAAATCGGCTAATACTAGGTATGTAACCAAGTCAGTTTTCGGTTTTTGAAATAATGGAAAACACTTAAACAATTTATGCCTTGGCCGAATATCCCTTACCTTATGATGGGATTCCAAATCTGAAGAGGATTCCTTTATAAGCCTGTTGAAATCCTATAACTTCGTGTTAGATTAGATCTAACTTTGAAAACGTGAATCATAATCTTTAACCGCATATTTATATTTATAATCCTTACCTTAGATCCTTAGATTTCCCGAAAAATCCCCTTTTGATGTTGTGGATGATTGCCCTCTTTCTTAGAATCCACAAAGATTCAGCTTAACAGTAGAACGGAGAAGAAAATAGAAGAAAAAGAGAGGGATTTTTGCTTAATGAAAATTCGGCAGAGAGGGGTTTTGCCTAGGGAGAATTTCGGCAGAGAGGAAGAGGGAGCAAATGTTGATGAGTAGCCCTCCTGTCCTCCTTTTATAGCCAAAGTTATCAGCCTAGGAGTCCTTTACTTGGCCACCACTCTTCTTTTTGATAATATTATCTCTTTTATTTAAAAGATAAAAGCCTTTAATCCATCAATTATCTCCTCAATTATCTCATTAGAAAATAATCCTTTATTTATCTCTTATTATTCACATATTTATGTGAATAAAACTCCTTTATTTATCTCTTATTATTCACATATTTATGTGAATAAAACTCCTTTATTTATCTCTCATTATTCACATATTTATGTGAATAAAACTCCTTTATTTATCTCTTATTATTCACATATTTATGTGAATAAAACTCCTTTATTTCTCTCTTATTATTCACATATTTATGTGAATAAAACTCTTTTATTTCTCTCTTATTATTCACATATTTATGTGAATAAAACTCCTTTATTTATCTCTTTTTATTCACATATTTATGTGAATAAAACTCCTTTATTTATCTCTTATTATTCACATATTTATGTGAATAAAACTCCTTTATTTCTCTCATATATCCAAATTTCCCAAAATGTTCAAGTTTCCATTTTTGGATCATTTCCAAAAATGTTCAGGTTTCCAAAAATGTCTAAGTTTCCAAATCTGAAGAGGATTCCTTTATAAGCCTGTTGAAATCCTATAACTTCGTGTTAGATTAGATCTAACTTTGAAAACGTGAATCATAATCTTTAACCGCATATTTATATTTATAATCCTTACCTTAGATCCTTAGATTTCCCGAAAAATCCCCTTTTGATGTTGTGGATGATTGCCCTCTTTCTTAGAATCCACAAAGATTCAGCTTAACAGTAGAACGGAGTAGAAAATAGAAGAAAAAGAGAGGGATTTTTTGCTTAATAAAAATTCGGCAGAGAGGGGTTTTGCCTAGGGAGAATTTCGGCAGAGAGGAAGAGGGAGCAAATGTTGATGAGTAGCCCTCCTGTCCTCCTTTTATAGCCAAAGTTCTCAGCCTAGGAGTCCTTTGCTTGGCCATCACTCCTCTTTTTGATAATATTATCTCTTTTATTTAAAAGATAAAAGCCTTTAATCCATCAATTATCTCCTCAATTATCTCATTAGAAAATAATCCTTTATTTATCTCTTATTATTCACATATTTATGTGAATAAAACTCCTTTATTTATCTCTTATTATTCACATATTTATGTGAATAAACTCCTTTATTTATCTCTCATTATTCACATATTTATGTGAATAAAACTCCTTTATTTATCTCTCATTATTCACATATTTATGTGAATAAAACTCCTTTATTTATCTCTTATTATTCACATATTTATGTGAATAAAACTCCTTTATTTCTCTCTTATTATTCACATATTTATGTGAATAAAACTCCTTTATTTCTCTCTTATTATTCACATATTTATGTGAATAAAACTCCTTTATTTATCTCTTATTATTCACATATTTATGTGAATAAAACTCCTTTATTTATCTCTTATTATTCACATATTTATGTGAATAAAACTCCTTTATTTCTCTTACATATCCAAGTTTCCCAAAATGTTCAAGTTTCCATTTTTGGATCATTTCCAAAAATGTTTAGGTTTCCAAAAATGTCTAAGTTTCCAAAAATGTCTAAGTTTCCAAAAATGTCCATTTCCATTTCCATTTCCATTTTCATTTCCATCTCCATTTTCATTTCCATTTTCATTTTCATTTCCATTTTCATTCATTTCTAGGTTTCCAAAAGTATCAAAAATTTATTCATAGTACTTGAAACTTGTCATTTCATACAATTAAACTGGAAATGCATAGGCCCTATTCAGGATGTTACACATTTACAGCTTTGAAACCAATGAATGCTTATATGAAATTCGAGTCAAATGGGATATTGATAGCTGAATTAAAAGTAAAACCAACTATGTTACAAGCTGTGAAAGATGAACAAGTGGAAGATGGCAAGAAAAACGGATTTGAAGTTGCCAGTGAAGGGAGCATGTGATTTTAAGGTAGATTATGTGTAACTAGGGTGATGAACTGAAACAAATAATACTTTGAGAAGCTCATTGTAGCATGTTTGCTATGCACTTTAGAAGTAATAAGATATATCATTATCTGAAACCCTATTATTGGTGGAAAAGAATGAAAAAAGATATTATTGAATATATTTCGAAGTGTTTAGTTTGTCAACGAGTAAAAGGATCACAATTCCTGAATGGAAGCGAGAAAGGATCATAATGGATGTTTTGACCATATTTTTAATCCTATATTTGTACTTATGTTAATGTATACTTTGAATATATGTTGGGTTGTTGCTTGTATTGGAATGATTATGAGTAGTTGAATCTATGGTGATTAGTTGATGTAAATGTTACATGGTCAGTTTTTGGTACAAGGACTAAATCGTAAAAAAATGAACTAAATAAAATAAACCTCAAAACTTAAAATTGACACCTCTAGGGGAAAACATAGATAGGTGAGACCAAGTTGAGATCCTATTGAGCACCAAATTGGTTGTCCCGAGTTAGTTTGGTGAGGTCGAGAGATAAATCGAACTAAATCATCTAATTTGGTAAAATGGTGTTTGAGAGGTAAAATTGAGTCAATTAGAAGTTTAATCTTTTTAGACCCCTAATCCAAGGACTAATCAACAACATGAAAGTCAATCAACCGATGTTGTTTATTGAATTGCTAATTGTTTAGTTTTGTCTATTTTGCAGTTTAGTCATTTTTAGTGTTAGGTAATTAATTAATGCAATTAACCTCAATTATAAATTGTCGTAATATAAGACTTAGCGAGTAGTTAGCTAGACTTTTTGGTTGCATACTGGTTGCTTAGGAAGCACTTAGTCCCCAAGCTCTCTTAGGTTTGATCATTAGAATATTTGAACGTTCCATTATAACACTACAAATATTACAACTCGACTTGTCACACTTGTAGTACACCACCATATTATAATTATTTTTGTGCAGATTCATAATTTCGGTGCACGCACGTCGAGACACAAACAAAAGGCAATGATTGCTTCATCTTATTAGCGATGATCTTTGAAATACATTTACTTATAGTAATGCAACAAGAGATAGGCCTAAAGTCCACTACTTTACTAGGATTAAGGGACTTAGGCATAAGAGTTAGTAAAATTCGTTTTAAGTTACAACTATATCAACAATTTCAATCAAAATAAATTATTACAAGCGCTAAATTAATAACTAATCTAACAACAAACTAACCTCAAATTAACCTACTATAATCAAAATAAACTTAGAGAAAAACACACGCACATTTACGTAAGATATAATTCAAACTTAAGATCTTAAAATTCCGAAAATTCCGAGATTCTCAATTTTACTATCCAGCTAACACCATAAAATTTATTTCTAAAATAGAAAAATGTTAGTTGAAGTTACCAAATAAATTAAATCTACAGCTAAGATATATCCAGCTCATTTCCTACATATTTAATGTATAATTAATTACATACCATGTATATGTTGAATTTGATATATGAATGTTGTATTTTATAAAAGGAATGAATATCAGATATTAGATTTTGTATTAAATATTTACCATATTTATGTAAATTGTATGAAATTAATATTCAGCTTTTTTTTTATTTAAATCATTTCACTTATTTTTATAAAAATGTCTATTCGATGTAAACACTGTAATGGTAATTTTCATGAGAATTTTTATAATAAAAATTATGAAAATTAAAATATTTTAACTAATGAATTTAGTAAGATATAAATTTATAGATATCATTAAATTTTTACATTAGAGAAGTGTTAGTGTGAATTTTTTTAATAATATTTACTTTCAGATTTTTTTTAAAAAAAAAACCCAGAATGGAAAACAAGGGATTAGGGTTATTAAGATTAATCAAATTGGGTATTAGATATTTGTTTTTCTTGATTGAAAATTTGGTCTAACCATTTCATTCTAAAAAAAAGGGGATTTTCAATTGAAATCAACTAAGAAAAAAAAATCTCATTTTTTTAGAATGAAATGGTTGACCAATTTTTTCAATCAAGAAAAACAAATACCTAAGACCCAAATTAATTAATCTTAATAACCCAGATATCTTGCTTACTATTCTATTTTTTTTAAAAAAAAAGTAAATATTATCCAATTATTTTTCACCTTGATACTTTAATTACTTGTGAAAATAAAAAAAAGAAGAGAAAGATCGAGTGTTGTTGGTTTTATTTTAACAATGTAAGATAAATACAAAACCTAAGGCTTAGAACCATTTATCTTGATTAAATGGCTAAGATAATTTTAGTTCTCATTATTCTTATTAAGTTATGTTTAATAATGTGTGTTCGTACATCAAATTCAAATACGAAAGATTGTCCCTCTTCTGCTTCTTTTGTGGCTGCCTAGGGCACAGTGACTCATTTTGTGCATCAAAAATGGAGTTAGGAATGGAAGTCAGTGAGATGGGTTGGGATTTGTCACTACGGGCGCAATCAAGAAGAACACAGGTAATGACTAGCATCTGGCTAAGGGAAGATGGTGAAACTTCAGGGGTCACAAATGTAACCGACTCTACTAAAGGGCATGGAAGAAAGGAAGGATTTAGAAGACCAGGAACCATGGATCTAGTAGTAGATCCTACTACAGGAAACAGAATTGCTTGCCCGAGGATAGAAAAAGTAAATGATATGAAGGGTCAGAGTCAAACGACGATGGATTATGATTTAGAGGATGAGGTGGTAGTAGGGGAAGAAGGGAAAAAAAAGGCTAGAGGAGACACCGAAGAGCGTATAAATCTAGAAGGTAGAATCAGGTTATTGGAAGGTGGAATTATCTAACATCGGCGGCTGCCTTGAGGCAAGCCGACCGGTCGCAATGAAAATAATGAGTTGGAACGTCCGAGGACTGGGGAACCCTCGGGTAGTTCGAAGACTTCGGCACTCGCTGAAGTTACACAACCCCCAAGTAGTCTTCTTTATGGAGACAAAAATCAATAAGTTCAAAATGGAGAAAGTTAGACAAAGATGTGGGTACCACTTCGGCATTGACGTGGAATCTATGGGATCGAAAGGAGGACTTAGCTTAGCATGGCGGTGGGATGTCAACATAGTATTGCAAAGCTTTTCGCATCGTCACATCGATGTAATTGTTGAAGAAGATGAAGGGAAGAAGTGGAGACTAACTGGGTTCTACGGATCTCCATACATGAAGGACAGAGTAGAAGCTTGGAATCTACTAAGGCGGCTTTGTAATCTGGGCAATTATCCTTGGTTGATTTGTGGTGATTTCAACGAAATACTATACAGTTTTGAGAAAAAAGGAGGCTTACCTAGAGAAGAAAAGAAAATGGAAGAATTCAGACAAGTGTTGGCTGATTGTCAGGTAGCAGATCTGGGTTACTCAGGGAAATGGTTTACATGGGAGAGAGGGAACTTACCAGAAACAAACATCCAAGAGAGGCTTGATAGAGGAGTCGGTAACGAGGAATGAAGATCACTTTTCCCAAATTTCATAATACAACATCTTCCAAATTCCTTTTCAGACCATTGTCCAATTCTCATAAACACAGAACACAATGTTAGAAGGCATCAGGGAGCGAGTTTCAGGTTCGAAGCTTGGTGGGTTTTAGAAGAAATTTTTTTTGAGGAAGTTAGAACGAGTTGGATCGCATCGTCAGGAGACCTCTTGCAAAAACTGGCAATTCTAAAAGGAGATTTGAGTAGATGGGCAAACCAGATTCGAAGGAATAGAAAACTGAAAAAAGAAACTCTAACTGCCAAATTGGCAACACTTCTCGAAGCGGATAGAGACGATGAAAATCTGGCAGATATTATGGATACAAAAATCCACCTGAATTTGGAGATTGACAAGGATGAAAGCTACTGGGAGCAGAGGGCCAGAATAAATTGGCTGAAACTTGGCGATAGAAACACCTCTTTTTTCCACAAGCAAGCGACCCAACGGTAGAAGAGAAATTTAATTCATAAACTGCAGTTTGAAGATGGAAGGGAAGCAATAGAGAATGAAGAAATGAAAGAGATAGCACGATCTTACTTTGTAAAGCTATTTTCCAGTGGTAGCTATTTCAGCACAGATAGAATTTTATCAGGGATCGAAGCATGCGTTTCAGAAGAAGATAACATTAATTTGAAGGCCAAATTTACAGAAGAGGAGATATGGACAGCGTTAACAGAAATGGGTCCGACAAAAGCCCCAGGGGAGGATGGACTACCAGCCATTTTCTACCAAAAATGTTGGCCAATCATAGGGAAGGAAGTCACGAATTACTGCCTTCGACAGCTGAACAATGAAATGGATGTAAGTACAATCAATAAAACAAATATTGTGCTGTTGCCGAAAGTTTCATGCCCTTCTAATATTTCTCAATTCAGGCCCATCAGTCTTTGTAATGTCTTGTATAAATTGATAGCCAAAGTCATAGCCAATCGACTCCAAACAGTGATTCATAAATGCATAGATATCGCGCAAAGTGCCTTTGTCCCAAGGAGGTTGATTACTGATAATGTGTTGCTTGCTTATGAAATTCTACATACTTTAAAAAATAAGAAGGCTGGGAAAAAAATGTTTATGGCAGTGAAGCTAGACATGAGCAAGGCTTATGATAGGGTTGATTGGAACTTTGTAGAGAAGATAATGAAAAAGATGGGCTTCGAAAAGAGATGGGTGGACATGGTCTTGAAATGCGTTTCTTCAGTCTCCTATTCTGTGATTGTCAACGGGCTTGTAAGTGAAAGCTTCCTTCCAACTAGAGGTCTTAGACAAGGGGACCCGTTAAGCCCGTTCTTGTTCCTATTTTATGGGGAAGGACTCTCAAGTATGATGAGGTTAGCAAAAGCAGGAAATCTCATAAAAGGGGTCAAAGTTAGTCGCAATGGGCCAACCATTTCTCACTTACTATTCGCAAATGATTGTATTCTATTTGCAGAAGCTACAGAAAGAGGTGCGATTTCTTTGAAGCAGATCCTGAGGGAGTATGAGATGAATACTGGTCAATGTGTTAATTTCGACAAATTGACTGTCTTTTTCAGTAAAAACACTCTAGAAAGAGAGAAGATTGCAGTCTCGCAGATTCTGGCTGTGAGGATATCAAATGATATTGAAAGGTATCTAGGGCCCCCTAATATGGTAGGAAGGAAAAAGCGATCGTCTTTTCAAAACTTGAAAGACCGACTTAATCAAAAAATAGACAACTGGAGTATTCGTGCTTTATCACAAGGGGGAAAAGAAGTTTTTATTAAAGCTGTTCTTCAAGCTATTCCTACTTTCTCGATGACATGCTTCTTACTCCCTAAAGCTCTTTGTAATGAGTTGGAAGGAATAATAGCGAAATTCTGGTAGCAAAAAAGACGAAACAAAAAAGGAATCCATTGGTGCGCTTGGAAAGATTTATGCCTTTTGAAGGAAGATGGTGGCCTCGGTTTTAGAAATCTTACAAATTTTAATATCGCTTTACTTGCAAAACAGGGATGGCGTCTCATTAATTATCCAAATTCGTTATTAGTACAGTCATTAAAAGCGAAGTATTACCCTAACTTGAATTTCTCCGAAGCTCGGTTAGGAAATTTACCTTCACTCACCTGGAGAAGCGTCTGGACAGCAAAAGGACTCCTAGCTAAAGGAATGTGCTGGAGAGTAGGGACGGGAAATAAAATCTCCATCTGGAATGATTTGTGGGTTCCGGGGAAGAAGACAGACAGAATACCGAATCAAGCCAACAATGCAAACATCGAGTTAGTATCGGATCTAATTGACGCCACTAGTAGAAAATGGAAATCAGAGTTGATAAGAGATACCTTCGCAGGTAATATAGCGGAAAAAATTCTGCAGATCCCTCTAGCGGAATTAGCCCATGAAGATCTGGAAGTTTGGCGTTGGGAACCGACAGAGGAATTCTCCGTTTGGAGCGCCTACAAACTATTACAAGATTCTAGCCAGGATCCTAATGGTAATAATTTACAAACCATAACAAGAGATTTTTACAGAAAACTTTGGAACCTAGACATCCCAAAAAAAATACAGATAACAATTTGGAAATTCTCTTGGAATCTATTCCCGTCTCTGGCGAATCTCAAAATTAAGAGGGTGGTCACAGAAGCTATATGCCCCAGATGTCGTTTAGCAGAGGAAGACGGATGCCACATATTTCAACAATGCCCTACAGCAATCGAGATTTGGAATCAATTAAAATTAAGCTGGGTGCTAAGCCATAATAATCTCAGTATGTGGGACTGGCTTACATGGATTTTTGAGAAAGGATGCAAAGAACAGATTCGACTCATCTGCTGCGGATTGTGGTTTATCTGGTTCAGCAGGAATTCATTCTTGTACGAAAAAAAACAGTTAACAGGGACAGAAATAGTCAGAAAGATCACTAGTTACGTCTCAGAACTGGATGCATCAAGGGTAGAAAACAAAATACCTCGACTAAATGAAAGTTTCCTTCAGTTACACAGCAGGGGCAAAGCAACGATCCATTTTGACGCAGCTTTCGACGAACAGGCACACAAATCGGCTACAGGTCTTCTGGTCAAAGACGATGAGGGGGTGATTCTGGCCTCGAAGGCAATCATCCATTACAATATCGCGACATCATTCACGGCGGAGGCATATGTAGGGTTACAAGCAGTAAAGTTAGGGGTCTCAATGAGACTAATCAGAGTATTGATTATGGGAGACTCAAAAACAGTCATCAAAAAATGCCAGAGCAAAAACATAGATAAATCGGTCATCGGAGCCATCATCAGAGACATTCAAAACCTTTTAAGCAGATATCAGGTGATTGAGTTTACTTTTCTTCTTAAATCGAAAAATCATCAAGCTCACGTTATAGCAAAGGAAGCATTAAAAAGAAACGAAAGCTATTACCTGGTGGGAGGCCTACACGATAGTGTTCACCGAGCATTGAATCATCCCCAATACAGTAGATAAAGAGCTGGTGAAAGGTAAGGACAGGGGACGGGAGAAAGCGGGAGAACTAAAGGGTACGAGGATGATACGATAGAAACCCAATCGGTACAAACGAAAGAATAAAGAACGAAACTGGACAGGGAAGGTGAAGAATTGATAAAGACTGAAAGAGGGAGTAGAAAGGCATGAAATGGGATATGAAAGGAGCAGGGGAGATAAAACAATCAAAATAAGATATTGAAAAGATGAAATGGGAAATTGGAAAGGCTGAAATCGAGTTTACCAAGCGGCAGGCAAACATCCTTATGGGAAATCGGAAATGCATTGAAGGAGGAAAAATGCTGACGATGACCAGGACGTAATTGGGCAACTCCAGAGGCGTGACATTATGATGGTTCCAAAACTGTCTGTTAAATTATTTTTAATTGTTCTTTGATTTTCAGTTTGCAGAATAACAAAGCTTTTGTTCTCTTCAAGGAAAGAGAACCGTTTTAGGGCCAATCCCTTTTCATCTAAGGGGTTAAATTTCCATCGGGCCCTATCCTTTATTAGCTTTTGTATCTTTGTTCCTTTCAATCAAAAGCCCAATCAAAAGTCTTTTATCAAAAAAAAAAAAAGTTCTTACTATACTTACCACCCTAGTTTATAGGTTTAATGACAAATTTGGCCACTAACGTTTGCATGTTTTGTTAAAATTGCCCTAATTGTATTTTCAAGCCTTTTTTAGCCATCAACTTTCTTTTTCAATCTGTTTTTTTTCTATCAGATTTAATGAAAGTACAGTTAAAAAAGTTAACAGAGATTATGTGGAATTTTAAATGTGGAATATTTTTAATGAGATGTACTTTATTACTTTGATAACCCAATAAGTTAATTACATGTGAAAAAGAATAAAATAAATAATACATTAAATTAAAAAAAATAAATCTTAATTTAAAGAAAATAAACGTAATTATCTGAAAAAAATAACTCAATAGAAAACTTCTCCGTAAACAAACATATGAAATATTGAAACTTTTGGAAATAAAAGAAAGATGGAAACCTTGAATTTGTTTATTAAATTTGTTAGAAAAAACAGATTGAAAAAACAAAAAAGGTCAATGGCCAAAAAAGACTAAAAAATATAATTAGGACCATTTTGACAAAACATGCAAACGTTAGTGGCCAAATTTATCATCAAGCCTAGTTTATATAAGGAGAGAACTACCTACTATCATAATTTTGTATGCAATAAATATTTTAACAATTTAATCATTATAGTTATCAATTGTTTTGTTTTAGAGTGTTTGGTTTTTTAAGTTTCATTCTGATGCTTTATTTTGGGCTTAGGGGTTTATTTCGATTTAGTTTGTTTTAGTTTTGCTGACGCTTGTTTTCTTTATGTTTTCGGACTTTGAGTTGGCCCAATTTTATGAAAGTTTATCAAATATATATATATATATATATATATATATATAAAATGGTAAACTATACCAAATGTCAATAAACTATTACTAAGATTATATTTTAGTTATTTAACATCAAAATTTTATAAAATGATCAATGAAATTATTTAAAAATCTTTATTTAATTCATTGAATTATTAGCAAATTTTTATTTGAAATTACAGGGTCACAATAATTAATTTAATAGCCTTTAATGATTTTTTGACTCAAAGCAATAAATCTCACAAAAAGATTATTTGACTCAAACACCCCAAAATTTTAGTTTTTAAAGCTCAACCATACAAGTGATTAAACCGGTCAAGTCACCAATTCGTCGATCCAACCAATCCGATTAAATAAATCATTAAAAAAAATTCAATTGGTGTTTAGCCACCTATGTGAGTCAACCAATTTGAAACCCCTCTAAATTGCAACCTTGACTGATTCACAATCAAACCAATTCAACTGGTTGATCTAATCCAGTTCAAACAACCATGATTTTTACAAGATTCTTCAAAATCATATCACACTACCATAAACTTTGATGCATAAAAAATATCAATTTTAGAAAAATGGTTCATCCAAAAGAATGCAGCCATGAAATGTTTTGCTAGGTTTTCATTTTTCATTCTTTAAGCAATTATCGATCCTTGAAACGTATTCTTTTTAAACAGTTTTTGAGTTAAGCACAATAGTTTCACCAATAACTGGAGTACCATTTTATTCCATTGGATTCATTTCCTTGTAGTTCTAAGAACAGTAACCTTCCGAGAACATAGAGTGGTTATATAAACAAACAAGCAGCAATCACTCAAAAAAAAAAAAAAAAAAAGGTTATTGGGTAAGTTGTTTCTAGGAAAGTAGGAGTTTCTCGTGTAGGAGCAAAACTTACAACAGTAGGTCTTTTGATAATGCCATCTTTTACCCTCTGGTGCAGACCTATGCATTCTTCCTGTTAACCCAACATCATGCAACTAAGCATACAAAGCAGGAAGTTACCAAAAATCACAATAATATCATATCTCATTTGGAATGAATTTACGATGAACATATCGACTCCAAAATAGCATAGAAACAGATATAATCGGTATGCAACACAAGGGATAACTGATACAGCAAGGAAGCTCAAGCAGTTATCTGAAATCTGTGAATCAAATGTGGGAAAATAATGCAGATGAACGCATACACACTCAATTACAATGTAAGCAAAAAGAGGTGTTATCAAGGGAAATTCACTCAATGCCGGTACCATCTAACTGTTTATAGAAAGCCAAGGAAATTCCCTCGGTAAATTTAAGAGACTCCACATGCTTGAAACATAAGAGATATATTGCTGGAAATTAAAATTCAAGTAACTTTACTGCCATGTTTGAGAACATGAATCTGAAAAATAATCCTGAATGTTACATTTGTATGTGTTTTACATCAAAATTCGACATTTTGGAAAAACGACAAAAGATAAATCTCCTTGGCATTTATTACCTCTGAGATGTCATCATCATTAAGCATGTGGATAGGAATATCAACCGGCATGCAAGAAACGTCGAGGAGAATCCCCTTGTTGCTCTCAGCATTTGAGGTTTTCTTTACGCGTGAGAAGTAAAAGATCAAAAATTGCAAAGTCTCTGTCTCCTACAAAGTTCTGTTTCTGGTCTTCTAAGTCCTACCCTGTGGTCTATTTATCTTTTAAGGGCATTTTGTCACCTGTGGGCTAAAGCATATAGAGTCTAGATGAGTACATATTTTTAACACAATAATTAATTTAATAGCCTTTAATGGTTTCCTCAGTTTTTTTTACTCATTAAATACAATGGCTTCTGCAGGTATCTGGTATCGCACATACTCCCAATGTGTACTCACAAGATGACATTCCAAAAACCGTTTTGCGTGCTCTTAATCAAGGGTCTAATGTCATGAGCATGGACTTTCATCCTCATCAACAAACTATTCTCCTAGGTAAATATATATTTTTTCTTCTTCATGTCACTTTGCTATGAACTTCTAAAAATTTTAGCACGTGGTGATGGATGTACTTTTTATTTTAGTTGGCACTAATGTTGGTGACATGATCAGCCTTTGGGAAGTAGGATCTCGGCTGCTTCCATGCCTTTGCAGGTACTCTACAATTTCCTCTGGTTATACCAATTCATCATTCTTTGTCAATTCTTACCAATTATACCTTCCTACCATATTAAACATTGACAAAGATACGCTTGGAACTTGAATGATGATCTGATATGAGTAACCTTTGACCTAACATTGATCTTTCTGTCTTTATTCTACACCAGACAGCTCTATTGAACGACGCTGTGATATCGGTCAACCGATGTGTTTGGGCACCTGATGAACTTATGCTTGGTAAGCTTCGCTTGAAAATTGAATATTGTTTGATCTCCCTGTCTTCCCTTCCTCAAAGTTGCTTTTATATGTTCTCGAATCAAATATTGCTTTTTCTATAGGTGTTGCATTTTCAAAACATACAGTCCAGATATATCAGTATAATTCAACTGGAGAACTAAGATCGCATTTGGAGGTAAGCCTATCACATGTAACAATATATATTGGAATTCACAAAGAAGAAGGTCATGAACAGCTTATTATATCTTTTAGGTTGATGCTCATGTTGGAGGTGTTAACGACATAGCATTTGCTTATCCCTACAAGCAATTTTGTATCATAACTTGTGGTGACTATAAGACGATCAAGGTAATAACTTTTGACCCTATTTAATATTTGTAGGTTGAATAAAATGTGTTTATTGATATTGAAATGTTTTGTGTTTGGCAGGTATGGGATACTGTAGGTGGACGTAGACTTCATATTTTTGAAGGCCATGAAGCTCTTGTATTTTCTGTTTGCCCTCATTATAAGGAAAATATTCAGGTAAATCTCAATTAGAAATTACTATTACCATTCTACTCTTTGTTTCTGCTTCTTGGTATTTGTTCATGGTTGTTCCGTAGAATTTTGGCCTGAAAATTTCATTTCCATCCTCATAGTTTACAAACTGTTTCTCTATGAGCAGTTTATTTTCTCCACTGCCATTGATGGGAAGATTAAAGCTTGGTTATATGATTGCTTGGGGTCTAGAGTGGACTATGATGCTTCCGGACTTTGGTGTACGACAATGGCTTATAGCGCTGATGGAACTAGGTAAAAATGTTAATTTGTTGGAGAGATGGCACTTTCATATATAAATATACACATATTTATTTGGAAGTCTTGGCTTGTTTCCACGTATACATGTACATAATTAACCACTGCATTATTCGTATTTTAGATGCTTAGGAACTATTTCAAATTAAGAAGATTGTAGTTCTGATCTTGTTTTAAGGCTTGTTTCGATGTTATTTATGTTCAAGCTTGATATACATATGAGCAAAAACTCGGATTTATTCCCGTAGGCTTTTCTCTTGTGGAACAAGTAAAGACGGTGAATCCCATTTAGTAGAGTGGAATGAGAGTGAAGGAGCAATCAAAAGAACATATTCTGGTTTTAGGAAGCGTTCATTAGGTGTTGTCCAGTTCGACACAACAAGGAACAGGTTCTTAGCAGCCGGCGATGAATTCCAAATTAAGTTTTGGGACATGGATAATACTGCCATGTTGACAGCTGTTGACGCAGACGGCGGGTTGCCTGTTAGTATTGTTACAGTTTTTTTCCCCGCAAGTAGGTTTAAGTTGCTTGTTGTAATAATCCATTTTAATCCTTTTACAGGCCAGTCCAAGACTAAGGTTCAACAAGGAAGGGTCGTTGTTGGCTGTTACAACTAGTGATAATGGTATCAAAATCTTGGCTAACAGTGATGGTTCACGCTTGATACGAATGTTGGAGAATAGGGGCGTTGATAAAAGTCGAGGCCCTTCTGAACCTGTCAATTCTAAGGTAGTTTTCTGCTTCGGTTTTAATTATTCCTCAGGTTTCGCAATGCTATGCAAATTCATACACTTGTTTTGCGCAGCCATTGATCATTAACGCACTTGGTCCTGTGGGAAATGCTGCCATTCCATCCCATGAACGCCCTGATAGAGTCCCAACTGCTGTATCCATTAGCAGTCTTGTAAGTTCAACCTGCTGTTTCAGTTGCGTTTTATCTTCGGTCTTACCGGGGTTCCTAATTTCATTTGGTTGTCATTCGCAGGGTACAATGGACAACAGCCGGCTTGTTGATGTTAAGCCACGGATTTCCGATGACGCAGACAAGATAAAGGGCTGGCGAATTCCTGACATTATTGATCCCTCTCACCTGAAAGTCCTACGATTATCTGATGCCATAACAGCAGGAAAGGTAGGTACTTAGAAGAATGTGATTAGTTCTCGGGTTTTAGTACATTAGGCATAAGTTTTTACATGTGTATATCTTCATGTATTCACAAACATAATTGTTCTATATTTTTTTATCCAACTTCTAGGTTTCTATATTCCCGTAATCGAGGGTTACCAATCTTTGATTGCAGGTTGTTAGGCTGTTATATTCCAACTCTGGTCTTGCTCTTTTGGCCCTTGCATCGAATGCTGTTCACAAGCTTTGGAAATGGCAGCGTAGTGAAAGGAGTCCCTTAGGCTTTTTAGTTCATTGACTTTGACTATATTTAGAAAGCAGAAGCATTTGGAAGCTCTCGACAGGTGAGCACTTATTGTAGTGCTGTTAATCTCTTGTTTGTTGATGTTTAGGATTCACAAACTATGTGTTTCTTGTACTTATAACTTTCTGAAGTGAATGGTGTCAAAGATAATGCAAAGGGTCATATTTCTTTTGTATGGTTGGATTAATCTATGCATTATCTTCTACCAGGCAGGATCGAGCAAAGGCTGTTGAAATTCTTGTAAAGGATCTGAAGGTTTTTGCATCCTTTAACGAGGAACTTTTTAAAGAGATTACGCAGTTGCTTACTCTTGATAACTTTAGGTGTGTACTCTTGCATTCCTTTGTTCTTAATTGTTACTTGATTGAATTATGCTAAATTTTCTGTTTGTATTCTGTTATCAAACAAAATAAGCAGCTTTCAAAATACGGTGACACGAAATCTACTTGGAATATCATGCTTGTGGAGCTTAAGAAGCTGATTGAAGCTGATTGAAAGCTGCTTATTTTGTTTGATAACAGAATACAAACAGAAAATTTAGCATAACTCAATCTAGTAGCAATTAAAAACAAAGGAATGCAAGAGTACACACCTAAAATTATCAAGAGTAAGCAACTGCGTAATCTCTTTAAAAAGTTCCTCGTTAAAGGATGCAAAAACCTTCAGATCCTTTACAAGAATTTCAACAGCCTTTGCTCAATCCAGCCTGGTAGAAGATAATGCATAGATTAATCCAACCATGCAAAAGAAATATGACCCTTTGCATTATCTTTGACACCATTTGTCGAAACCATTTTTTTGTAAAACGGGGTCGACTTTGATTTTGAAAATGAAAACGAAAATGGGAGTCGCCACCAATCTTTTTTGATGAGGTGTGATCGGGTCACCTTGTAATTCGGTCATTTAAATAATAGATTTGATTTATTAAAACAACAGTTTTGATCTACGAAATTTAGAAAAACGGGTTCGGGAGTCGATTACGCACGAGGAAGGGTTAGCACCCTCGATACGCCCAAAGTTGGTACCTAGTTGATTAATTGATGTCCCAGTGTAGAAAATTTTAAATTATGATTTCTTTTAAAACATTTGAATATACTCGAGTTGAATATGAAGATTTTCTTGTTCTGAATGAATAAAATATCACATCCAGCACGTTAGGATGTGACAATTTAAATCCTCGAATTCAAGATCATCTTATAATTCCCAAAACTCATGCATTGAAATTTTAAAAGGATATCTGATTATTTGGTCAAATGGTAAATTAATACCCAACACGTTAGGGCACGATTTATTGAATTTTCAAATATGAAATATTGCCTTGTTTTTAATCTAAGAAAACATGGACGAAATTTCGAAGGGATATTTAGTTATTTGGTCAAACGGAAAATCGAAACCCAGCAAGTTAGGGTACAATTTCTTTCGAACCTTAGAACGCAGAGTATTCGTTATTTTAGAACAAAAAATTTAATGGATCAGATAAAATGGAATATGATCTTATGGCAAGATGTAAAATGAATTTCGGTGCTAATATATGTAACAAAATAATGATGATGACAATAATAAATATAAATATCAATAATGAACAGTCGAAATTTGAAAGTATGTGCAATAAAATATAAATACATAAATAATGAAATAATGAAATGACAATAATAAGCTTAAAATTTTAAAATAAAACAGATCGAAGTAAAAAATAATAAGGGTAAAAGTAAAAATAAAACAAACTAAAAATAAAAGGAATAGTAAGAGCAAAAATAAAAATAAGATAAATAATAATACAAAAAAAAGACTAACTAATTATAAAAAGAATGAGTAAATAAATAAATGAAAACTAAAAAATAATTTAAAATTTAATAGTGAACAAATAAATAAATGAATATTAGGTAAAATAGTTAAAAATAATAATATTAATAATTATAATAATGAATGGATAACAATAATAATAAAAAATAAATAAATAATAGTGATAATAATAATAAAAGTGATAATAAAAATGAAAATAATAATACTAGTAATAAGAATATTAATGATAATGATAATAATAATAATAATAATAATGGAATAAAATAATAATAATGATAATGATGATGATGATGATGATAATAATAATAATAATAATAATAATAATAATAATAATAATATGGTGATAATAATAACAAACGAATAATAATGGTAAAAATAATAGTAATAATAATACTAATAATAATAATAATAGTGAAAATATTAACATGAATAATCTAACGTTTGAAAGCATATATAACACGATATAAAATAATAGATAATGAGTAAAATAATTGTCGAAACCATTTTTTCGTTTGAAAAGCGGGCCGACTTCAAAAGGAAAAAAAATAGAGTAGCCACCAATCTTTTTTGAAGTGCAATTGGGCCACTTTAGAAAACATTTTGGTCTACGAATTTTAAGAAAACGGGCTCGGGAGTCGGTTACGTACTAGGAAGGATTAGCACCCTCGTAACGCCCACAATTGGTACTTTATTGATTGATTAATGTCCTAATATCGAAAATTAGAAAAGATTTTAAAATATAAATCCTTTAGAAAATGTTTGGATAATTCGAATTGGATATCGAAGTTCTCTTGTTCCGAAAAGATGAAATACCACATCCAGAACGATAGGACACGATGTTTCAAACCCTCGGTACTAAAATCATTTCATGATTTCCAAAGTTCATACATTGCGATTTAAAAAGGGTATTCCACGATTTGGCCAAACTAAAACCGAAACCCAGCACGATTGGGCACGATTCCTCGAGTTTTCGAACGTGAAATATTGCCTTATTTAAGAAAACACGGTCAAAACCTCTAAAGGATATTTAGTCATTTGGACGAACGGAAAATCGAAACCCAGCATGATTGGGCATGATCTCTCGAACTTCCAAACACGAAACATTGCCTTATCTTTAAAAAAACGCAATCAAAATCTTTAGAGGATATTTAGTCATCTAGGCGAACGAAAAATCGAAACCCAGCACGATTGGGCACGATTTCTCGAACTTCCAACACGAAATATTACCTTTGTGAAACCCTTTTTATGAATTTGGGAAAAAAGTAGATAAAAGCAAAAGTAAAAAATGTTGAAATGCAATTCAAAATCATCGATCTACATGGAATGATAGGAACAAGAATAAACAAATCATAATAGTAGGGAAAAAAATAACAATAATAATAAGAATGATAAATATAAGCATAACAATAATAATATGTGTATATATAAAAAAATGACAAATAAAAATTGTAATAATTTCAGTAATAATAATTATAAAAGATATAGTAGTAGTAATATTAAAATAATAGTTATAACAATAAGCATACTAAATAATAACAATAATAATGAATGTAACAAGGGAAAAAAATCGATTTTAATAATAATAATATATATGTAAAACAGTGGCAATAATGTCGCTTGTAAAAATAAATATAATAATAAACATAATAATTATAATAGCATAATTGTAGATAAAATATATATATAATAACGATAAAAATAATAGGGGTAAAAACGAAAATAAAAATAATGATATTAATAGGAAACGGAAATAATAAGAACAGTAGTAAAAAAATATTAGTAATATAAAAGTATAAATAGTAATAATAATTATAAGGGAAAATAAGAAAAATAATAGATGTAATACATATATAATAGAATATAATGAAAACGATTTTAATAATACTAATAATAATATATGTAAAATAGAGGCATTGTTGATAAAATATAGATATAATAATAATATAAATAAAAAAATTAAAGTAAACAAAAAATATAATATAATAGTAAAGATACTAGAAAGAATATAGTTATAATAATAATATACATATAAAAATAGTGGTAACCAAAAATATTTAAAAATAATTGATTTAATGATAAAATAGCAAAAATAATCAAAAGGGGACTAAATTCGAACAAAAACAGAAGCTTTAGGCCAAATTTAAAAACAAATGAAGGTGAAAAATGCTAAATTGCAATACGCGCGCGACATAGAGGGACCAAAAAACAAATATTCCCTCCCTCAAAACGCGCCGTTGCCAGAGGGACCAAATTGAAGCTGCAGTATGACTGTGGGGCGAATTTAGGAAAAAAACTTTAATTGTAAAATCATGAAAAATCAGAGGGGCTAAATGAGCAATTAGCCCCTCCACAAAAAACACGGATCCTTAGTGGAGCGGGTTGGGTCAGACGGGCCACCCGGTATGACGCCGTTTTGGCGCAAAAGCACTCAGGTGAAACGTCCTCGTTTCTTGGGTGCTATATAAACCATATATTTTTAAAAATAAAAAAACTCATTTCCCCTCTTTCTTTCAAAAACAAAAAAAAAAAAGTTTTCCTTATTCTCTGCAACCCCCCTCCGTCCGGTGAAGCTTCCAAACGACGGTCGCATTTCCGCCGTCGACGGTGGCATTTCCGCCGTCGACGGTGGCCAGGATTTGAAAACATAAGTTTTTCCTTTTTTAATGTTTAAGACCTTAGTATTTAAAAAACAAAAAGATAAAATAAGAAAATGAAGAAACAAACGGATTCGAGGGAAAAAAAATAAAAGAGAAACATTTTCTGCTTTTTTTATTCTGAAACCGTAGACAAGGTAATGTATTCCTTTGTATTCGTATCAATTGTGTAAAAAAAGAAAAAAATCCCATGTACACTTGTTTTCGAAGGCTTTTATAGCCTTTTTAGAAGAAATAAAAACTAAAACTCCTAGTTTGTTAGACTTGTTGTGCTGTTTTCTTCTCCCTCTTTTTCCGTAGGTACGACGACGTGGGCGTGACTCGGTGTTGGAGGCGCGCACAATGCGGAGTAGGCTGCTGGAGGCTTGCGACGCTGAGCATAAGACAAGGGCTAGGGTTTCTGCTATTCGTTTGGGCTTTGTGGGCCTCGTTTAAGGTTTGGGTCTGGGTTGGTTATTTGGGCCTTTAATTAAGTCATTCGGGTTTGAGCTAATAATTTTGGTAAATGGATTGTTTGTATTGGACTGATTTATTCAATGGTTTTTTATTTTGGCTTTTGGACTATGGGTTTATTTTCGTTAGGGACCCGGGCAAATTTTGCCCATTACAGCTGCCCCTCTTTGCTTATTGTCGTGTAACGAGAATAAAGCAAATACTTTAAAAGGGTGAATCTTGCCCGGTCTAACTGAATTTGGTTTTCTTGTGGCTTCATTTCATCCACTGCATCTCCAGGGGTATAGGAATTTGGTTTCGATCGACTCCACTCCTATTTAGTGGAGATAAGGTCTGCTATTTTCAGCCTGCTCCATTGCCGATACATGGAGATAAGACTTGCTATCTTCGATCTGCTCCATTCCTGCTCAATGGAGATAAGGTCTGTTGTCTTCAGTGTACTCCATTACCGATACATGGAAATGAGACTCGTAATTTCTGATCTGCTCCACTCCTGCTCAGTGGAGATAAGATCTGCTATTTTCAGCCTATTACCCTACTGCTTAGGGGATTAAGGCTCACTGTCTTCGATCTGCTTTACTCCTGCTCAGTAGAGATAAGATCTTCAATTTCCAACCTGTTACCCTACTGCTTAGGGGATTAAGGTCTATTGTCTTCGATTTGCTCCACTCCTGTTTAGTGGAGATAAGATCTGTAATCTTTAGCCTGCTCCACTCCTGCTCAGTGGAGATAAGGCTATAATCTTCAGTCTACTCCATTGTCGATACATGGAGATAAGACTTGATGTTTTTGATCTGCTCCACTCCTATTCAGTGGAGATAAGATCTATTATTTTTGATCTGCCCCACTCCTGCTCGGTGGGGATAAAATCTGCACTCTTCAGTCTGCTCCATTGCCAATACATGGAGATAGGACTCGTAATTTTTTATCTACTCCACTCCTGCTCAGTAGAGATAAGATCTGCTATTTTCAGCCTGTTACCCTACTGCTTAGAGGATTAAGGCTTACTGTTTCCGATCTGCTCTACCCCTACTCAGTAGAGATAAGATCTGCTATCTTTAGCCTGCTCCGCTCCTGCTCAGGGAGATAAGGCTAGCGGCTTAAATCTGCTCCATTGCCGATACATGGAGATAAGATTCGCCATTTTCGATCTGCCCCACTCCTGCTCAGTGGGGACAAGATATGCAATCTTCAGTCTGCTCCATTGTCGATACATGGAGATAAGACTTGTTGTATTTGATCTGCTCCACTCCTACTCAGTGAAGATAAGATCTGCTATCTTCAGTCTGTTACCCTACTGCTTAGGGGATTAAGGCTTATCGTCTTCGATCTGTTCACTCCTGCTCAGTGGATATAAGATCTGCTTTTTCAGCCTGTTACCCTACTGCTTAGGGAATTAAGGCTCATCGTTTTCGATCTGTTCCACTCTTGCTCAGTGGGATAAGATCTGTAATCTTCAGCCTGTTACCTACTACTTAGGGGATTAAGGCTCATTGTTTTTGATCTGTTCCACTCCTGCTCAGTGGGATAAGATCTGTAATCTTCAGCCTGTTACCCTACTACTTAGGGGATTAAGGCCCATTGTTTTCGATCTATTCCACTCCTGCTCAGTGGGATAAGATCTGTAATTTTCAGCCTGCTCCCTTGCTATCTTAGGAAGATAAGGCCATTGGTCTAAATCTGCTCCATTGCTGATACATAGAGATAAGATTCGCCAAAATTTGTAATTCTGATCAATTTTGCTACATTGTCCTCTGGGGAACCTACCTGTAGAATTGATTTCATGGGGTTTACACTTATGCAAAATGGTTAGGATGTCATGATCGAAAAATGCTCCTAACCATATGTATTAGGAATGCTATATGAATGGATGCAAAATGTCATGAGCATGATCCAATTTTTTAATTTTTGAGCTATCATTCCTCGCCATTTGTTAATGTGGTACCCCTGACGTATGTCGTCTTGCTCAGTTGATATTTCCAACAGAGAATCTGCAGATGTCGTTACTACTTAGACCCTTATCTTAATGCTCTTAGCCCTTTAAGCCTGGTGAGTTCCAAATAATTGTCTTGTTTCGGATTCTTGTATTATTTAGAGGCTTTCAAAGTAGTATGCAAACTTCTTTTGTGAAAGCATTATTAGTTCATTGATCATTATTTCAATATACAATGCTCAAAAAAGATCATAGAGATGAATAAAACTGAAATTTATTTGGGACAAAATCTACAAAGAGTGGATTGAGCGAATGAAGCAAATTTTACTAAGGTACAAAAATGAGTAATGGTGGAATTGGTACCCAAGATATCATAGCCTGAGCTTCTCTGTTCAAACTTCTTGAGGACCATTTTAAGCTCAATATGTGTTTAGAGGATCCGAAGTATTTTGTCGATGCCCCAAGATGAAACATACTTCCTCATTGTTAATTCAAGTGTAGCAAAACTACTATATTCCCCATCACGATTTGATCATAATTTGAACTGCCCTTTTCGGGTTTTTGACTCAAAGCCCCTTTGGTCTCAAAGCGCCCTTTGCGGGTTTTCACATTGGCCTCTCCGTTTTTTTTTTTTTTTGCGGAAAGCCCCAAAGCACCCTTTGTGGGTTTTCGCCTTGGCCTATTTCCTTCTTAAGTGAAGTGTTTCTTGACTGAGTCCGCATTAACTGGGTTCGGCTGACTCCTACCGTCCATATCGACTAGTATCAATGCTCCTCCAGAAAAGGCCTTCTTTTCAACATAAGGTCCTTAGGCATCCACTTTCCTCTGAAGTCCTTTTGCATAGGGAGGATCTTTTCAATATCAAGTTTCTTTCATGGAACACTCTGGGGTGAACCTTTTGTTGTAAGCCCGCATCATTCACTTCTGGTACATTTGACCATGACGGATGGCTCTTAACCTTTTTTCCTCAATCAGATTCAATTAATCATACCGAGATTGAACCCATTCCGCTTCATCCAACTTCAGCTCTGATGAAATTCGAAGAGAAGGAATTTCAACTTCGATGGGCAGGACTGCATCCATCCCATAAACCAATGAGAAGGGTGTTGCCCCGGTGGACGTCCTGGCCAACATTCGAGAAGCATAGAGGGTAAATGGTAACTAGTTTATGCCAATCTTCACATGTTTCAATCATCATTCAAAATCTTTTGGATGGTTTCTTTCTTTTCTTTCTTTTTCCTTTTCTTTTGCTCTTTTTTTTTTTAATTCGAACTTGAATTTGAAGTTGAAATTGAACGTGATGAAGGTTAACTTTGTAACTTTGCCATAGCAACCGACCTTCACCCTCTTAGTGAAATAATTGACAATCAAGAAGATGAATAGGCGTCAACTAGATGCTTTTGAAGAGATCGTCCCCGTAACATCTATGCTCCACGTATAGGAAAAAAAATAGAGGTAGCATATAAGTCATGTCTTCTCAATTTGGCATTTACGGCATAAACTGATGCAATCTCCCTTTCATGGTAGATCAGCAGTATCTGAACCTTATAATCGATCTGGCTATCGGAAAACTCTTAGCATGTGCCTTTTCGAATATTCCATAGCCTCCTCGTGCCTAGGCATATCTTGATGCGATCATGCAAAGACATTTTTGAATTCTTGGAATAACTCAATGATGTCTTGCTTTGTTTCTGTGGTGGGCAAGGCTTCGATCTTCACTCCTTTTCTAGACTCACAATGTCCACTGACCCTTTGTACGGTAGAGACTATTTTCATTTTGTTCTACCATCCTTAACAAATAAAAAAAAAGTTACAACCTCTGACATCTTCAAAATCCTCAGATCCTTTTAGACCCATATTTCACTCAAAAGAGAGTCCGTAACAGCGTTGCTCATGTCATGATATCTGGGTACCTATTGTAGGTATGAAGGCAAATTCCAAATAATAAATGATTCTAATGATGATCATTTATATGGTATGATTATGAATGAAATGAGAGAATGAAAAGAAAAAAAATTCCCAGTATGAAACACAAAAATGCATTTTTTATTGAAAATAAAGATGTTTGAACATGAGCCTATTTCACAAAAGATTCTTATTGTTTCTATGCTTAAAACAACAAGTGTCTTTTGAACATTACTCTATGTTAGCTCTAAAAACTACAAGAATTTCCTCCGCAGTCCAGTTGTTCAGAACACTTCCAAACTCATAGGGGCATATGCCTGCTAAGTCTCCTTCTTTTGATCCCTCTTCAAATACGGCGTTAATGCTCACAGTTTTCAACATGTCTTTAGCCGTTTCTTCATTCATGTTCTCCGGTCTCGGATGGGCAATTTCTTCCGATACAAATGCAATGGATATATGGGGAAAAGTCATTGATCCCTATTTGACCTCGGCGTCCTTCTCTACCGACTCTCTTCCTATGGTGCACACGTTTTCTCCTTCATGAGAGTCAAAGAACTCCAGCTCTCTGTTATCCATTAACCCTTACACTAGGGCCCTGAATTCGCTACATTGCTAGATCTCATGGTCCTTCTTATTGTGGAACTCACAGTAGTTCATCGCATCCTGGGGTTTGCTCCCCAACTCTTGCGGAACTAGACCTTTTTTCCGCATTTCCTTCCAAACCTCCCTTAATGGGGTTCTTACTTCAGCAACATTTTGTTTGATTCTTCTCCCCCTGTACTCCACTATCACGTTTACCCCTTTCTCAGTATGACTGGGTAACGGATTTCCCACACTTGGTGTGTCGTCAAATTTCACAACACTCGCCTTAATAAGCCTTTCGACTAGCCTTTTGAAAGGGAAGCAATTTTCTATCGGGTGCCCCACTATCCCCGCATAGTATTCACATTGAGTGCTTGCGTCGTACCATTTAGGATATGGGGGTTGCAACGGTTTTGAGTAGAGAGGGGCTACAACGTGTGCGTCGAACAAATTTTTGTACAACTCCCTATACGTCATAGGTATGGGAGTAAACTGGAATTTCTCGGTATTCTGCCTCGTGTTGGACTCCTACCTTGGTGAGGTCTGCTGGCCCACGGCTACCGCTCTTGGTTGACTGACATTAATAGGCTTCGAATAATCCGAGCTCATATTACTTACTTCATTCTCCCTTTTCTTCGGAGCTGATCTTTTCGTGCTTTCTCCAGCTTCTATTTTCCCGCACCTTATCGCGTTCTCTATCATTTCACCAGACATCACTATGTCTGCGAAACTCTTAGTGGCACTCCCCAAAATATGATTGATAAAAGGTGTTTTTAGGGTATTAATGAAGAGCATGGTCGATTCTTTTTCCAGTAGTGGCGGTTGGACCTGTGTATCGACCTCCCTCCACCTTTGGGCGTATTTCCTGAAACTTTCGCCCGACTTTTTCTCCATGTTTTGTAGCGTGATCCTGTCGGGCACTATATCAGTCACATGGCCATAATGCTTCATGAAAGCCTGTGCTAGATTCTTTCATGATTTAATTTGGATGTAACTCAGCTGATTGTAACATTTAGCCGTGGCCCCAGTAAGATTATCCTGGAAACAGTGAATCAACAACTGGTTATTGCTGACATATCCCATCATTTTCTGACAGAACATTGTAATGTGGGCCTCATGGCAGCTGGTCCCATTATATTTTTTGAATTCTGGCATCTTAAACTTTAGTGGGAGTACCAGATCAGAGACCAAACTCAACTTTTTAGCATATATCTCGCATTGGTAATCAACACTTTCCAATGCTCGAAACTTCTCCTCCAATTATTTGCATCGATCCTCAAACTCCTTTGAGAATTCTGCTTTTGCTTTTTCTCCTTCTGCTGCATCATCAAAATCAGGGACTATTGGTTTTGCCAAATTATCTCCTAGGTTGGAGCTCGAGCCTGTCGAGAAGTTTACCGGTATTGGGGTACCAGATTGGTACTGGGGTTTAATGTTGACGGACACTCTCGATGGTTGTACTTGGGAATTCACCGGGGCCAAGCCTGGAGGATAAGTAGAATCTTCATTGTCATCTCCGGTATCAACCATATGGCCCTTTCCTTTATCATGCCCTCCAGTCAACAAATGTGTCAACTGGCTCATTATACTTCTCTGGGATTCCATCATTTGATCCCTCATATCCTGTTGGATCTTGGCAAACTGTTCTTGCATCTGAGTTTGCAATTGGTCATATATCCCCTTCTGCATCTGTTCTAGCCTCTCTAACCTTTTATCCACAGCTTTTGTTTTTCTTCGAGTGTAGTAGCGATGTTCCAGGGTAGCTATAAGACGATCTCTAGTTAATAAGGCTCTTTTATGATATTAAATGCATATGATGCGATGTGATGCAAATGCATGATATGAATGAAAAAATAAAAGGCGTCGATTCTGGTTTAATTTCTTTTAGAAACTTATTTAAAAAACAAAATCATTTACATAAAACAAAGTCACATATACGGCCTAGCCCTTATGCTTAGAGTTTTAACTTTCTTAAGAAGCCAAGCTAGCTCTCGACCCCGGTCCGACTCTAGCTCATATTTCACACTTAATACATCAGCCTAAACCGCTAAAGCTTGAAGATGATCAGCCACTTCTCTTATCTGAGCCACAGCTTCACCCATGACGTAATCTCTTTCTCTGACTTGGTCTTGAGATCGCCGAAGCTGTTCTTCTCATCGCTCATGGTCTGCCTCCAATGACTGCACCTAGAGTTCACCAGTTTGTAGCGCCGTTTCAAGCTCTCCCACATTTCTTTTCAAGTCTTCAATCTCATTCAGGCTTGTTTCTAGCTTCATCATAGAGTTGCGGCTTCGACACAATGCCTTCTCTAATTCTGCTACTCGAGCTCTTAACATCTCATTTTCATTTTGGCTTTCAGACACAGTCTTTTTCCGGGTGTCTTTTTGTGTTTGAGCATCATGAAACCTCTTCTTCCACTGATCGACATTGGCCTTCTCTTCTTGAATTTCTTGAAGCCATTGTTCTGAGGTTTTACTCAACCCAGCAGTCCTCATTGATGAATGCAAATTTTTGTAATCGGTCTTCAATCTGTCCAAATCTTCTTCGGCCTTCCTTTTCCCTTTCCTCAGTTTCTCAGCCTTTGATTTCTAGACATCAATATCTAACCTCAAGTGCACATTTTCTTCTTCCAGTTGTTCTATCTTTTTCCCTAACTCTGAATTTTTACTTTCAAAGTCTTGTTTCATGATTTCCAACTCGGAAGGGACTACTCGCAGGTATTCCTCCATTGGTCGAGCACCATCCTGTGTCGGTCTGGGATATTATCATTGACTCTCCTACTCTGTCATGCATTATATTCGAGGGTTGCCATTAGACCTACAGCAACTCTTTTCATTCGGTAAATCTGCTTCCAAGCATCAGCAATCTCTCGAACCTCCTTCTTATAATTATTCCCCCTATACAAAAATTTAAATTGAGCTAGCCCATGCGTCGCCGGTATAAACTGTCTTGATTTGTATTGTGTTAGCACAAGCAAAGGAGCATACCTGACGACTCCCCAAATTCCTAGTAGAGGAACCCAATCATAACTCCCACACCGGTAGAGAATTTCGTCGGGAATGAACCAAGGTGCTCTCCATTCAACGTCCTCTTCCTAGAGATTCTGAAGGAGCGCGATCTAGTTTTTTTCTGATATGTCTTTTCTTCTAGGCGCGGCTGCCAACTCCTTTAACGGGGAGTAATTCTCAGAACAAACCAGAAAGAAAATCTATCTACCTTCCATAAATGGCTATGAAACCAAACCAACAATAGCTGCATGTATCCCATGAATCTACCTTCACCTGCCCTCCGGCACGCGTTCAAAGATCTAAATGTTTCGGCAAGAATCGCTGGTACCGGCGTAACCCCATTGTCAAGTCGATCGAATAGGTCAATAACTGCTTCATCTACATGTCTCAAAGCCTTGGGGAAAATTACCAAGCTGTAGATACTTAAGGCAAAAATGTCAGCTTTCCTCTTAATATCTGGATGTGCCACCATTAGGTCCCTCAAGCTCACCCAAGGAATGCATTCCCCTTCACATTTTTGCTGAATCCGTGCCGTGACCAACAGTTCGCTCATCCCAGCGATACTCATCAGCTTCCTTACAAAAGTCGGAGCATTAGCGGCCCTAAAATAAACTTTATCGACCCGAACTCTTTGGCTACGAAACAAAGTCGTATATTCTTCCACAGTAGGCACCAAGTCCACTTCCCCAAACGTGAAATAGCTATATGCAGGATTCCAATATTGAGTCATAGCCCAAAACAAGTTTTTGTCCACTCTGATGTCAAGTAAGTAGGGTAGATCGCCATAATTAAGGTAGAAAAGCTGCTTAGTCCCCTCGTCCCAACGGGCCCATATATCTCTTAATTCTTGGAGCTCATTTTGTGTTACACTGATGCGAGTGAAGTCCCACAACTCCGATGTATATCCCTCGGCTAGACTATCCCCCTTCTCAAGTTGTATCTTCTCTGACCATATACGCACGGCCGCATTATCCTCTACTTTATCAAGGAATTTGTTCTCCATAACAAGCCCTCTAATTCGATAATCAAACAGAAATCGACACCTTTTAATGTAACATGACATGCAATCATAGCCAAAATAAAACAGGTTAGTATCGAGTAATAGTAACCAAAGCAAGTAAAAGGACGTCAAACAATTATCTAGGTAACCACTAAGGTTCAACATGGCTCTATCTAGGGTGGTCTCTTAAGGATTGCTATATGTGGCTTAGTTCTAAAGGAAGGGTACCTGAACCAGCAGATTCCTCAATCCTCACCCATTACAGGCTCATACGGACCGAGTTTAGTTCAGGGGAATACATTTTCCTATGGCCATGCGGAGGTGAAAACCTTACGGAGCCATAGGTACGGATGTATCCCGGAAGCAGTCCCCTAGCCCATGAGGAGGTGAAAACCTCACGAAGGCATAGCTTCTCGCTCCCACTTAAAGGGTGTGACCACAATGGTCATGCAATATGATGCAAGAATATCCTACGAGACTCAAACCATACAAACAGACGACGCAACACGAGCTCGTGCAATGAAAGAATCGAAATCAAATTTTAATTTTTGATAAAAGGATATTAATCAACCAATTTTACGGCTTGACTCTCTTATGGTCCCCAGCAGAGTTGCCAAGCTATCGAAACCATTTTTTCGTTTGAAAAGCGGGCCGACTTCAAAAGGAAAAAAAACGGAGTCGCCACCAATCTTTTTTGAAGTGCAATTGGGCCACTTCAGAAAACATTTTGGTCTACGAATTTTAAGAAAACGGGCTCGGGAGTCGGTTACGTACGAGGAAGGATTAGCACCCTCGTAACGCCCACAATTGGTACTTTATTGATTGGTTAATGTCCTAATATCGAAAATTAGAAAAGATTTTAAAATATGAATCCTTTAGAAAATGTTTGGATAATTCGAATTGGATATCGAAGTTCTCTTGTTCCGAAAAGATGAAACACCACATCCAGCACGATAGGACACGATGTTTCAAACCCTCGGTACTAAGATCATTTCATGATTTCCAAAATTCATGCATTGCGATTTAAAAAGGGTATTCCACGATTTGGCCAAACTAAAACCGAAACCCAGCACGATTGGGCATGATTCCTCGAGTTTTCGAACGTGAAATATTGCCTTATTTAAGAAAACACGGTCAAAACCTCTAAAGGATATTTAGTCATTTGGACGAACAAAAAATCGAAACTCAGCACGATTGGGCACGATCTCTCGAACTTCCAAACACGAAACATTGTCTTATCTTTAAAAAAACGCAATCAAAATCTTTAAAGGATATTTAGTCATCTGGGCGAACGAAAAATCGAAACCCAGCACGATTGGGCACGATTTCTCGAACTTCCAAACACGAAATATTACATTTGTGAAACCCTTTTTATGAATTTGGGAAAAAAAGTAGATAAAAGCAAAAGTAAAAAATGCTGAAATGCAATTCAAAATCATCGATCTATATGGAATGATAGAAACAAAAATAAACAAATCATAATAGTAGGGAAAAAAATAACAATAATAATAAGAATGATAAATATAAGCATAACAATAATAATATGTGTATATATAAAAAAATGACAAATAAAATTGTAATAATTTCAGTAATAATAATTATAAAGATATAGTAGTAGTAATATTAAAATAATAGTTATAACAATAAGCTTACTAAATAATAACAATAATAATGAATGTAACAAGGGAAAAAATCAATTTTAATAATAATAATATATATGTAAAACAGTGGCAATAATGTCTCTTGTAAAAATAAATATAATAATAAACATAATAATTATTATAACATAATTGTAGATAAAATATATATATATATAATAACGATAAAAATAATAGGGGTAAAAACAAAAATAAAAATAATGATATTATAGGAAACGGAAATAATAAGAACAGTAGTAAAAAATTATTAGTAATATAAAAGTATAAATAGTAATAATAACTATAAGGGAAAAAAAGAAAAATAATAGATGTAATATGTAACACCCCTTACCCGTATTCGATGCCGGAATAGGGTACGAGGCATTACCGAAACACATACACTTGTAAATGCATTAAACCAAGTCATAAAATTTCATCCAAATTATGCATCATCACAAACATACAACTTGAATAACACTAGCCAACATCAATGGCCTTATACAAAATAAACTACTAAATATTAAAGGCCAACATTTTAGGCCAAACCAATTATGACATATACAAATGACTAAGTCCCCTATACATGCCATAAACTTAAGAGGTTTGTATTCACTTTTACCCCACGATGATAGCTTGATAGTGTGATTACATCTCCGGCGATTTCAAACTCGAGCTAGCATACAACCCTATAAGATATGGGAAAGGAAGGGAAGTAAGCTACAAAGCTTAGTAAGTAAGTATGTAAATAATTAATAATGGATTTATTAAGTTTACAAAACAACACAATCAAATCTAAAATCAATTTCATCATTTATTCAAGTTTGGAGCAAGCTGTCTATTCGAGTCACAGTCACTAAATTATTTTTATCTGAAGCTACGAAACTCCAAATTAAGATCCGTAAATTTTTCCTGAAACTAGACTCATTTATCTTCTCACCATAAAATTTTCAGAATTTTTGGTCTTGCCAATTAGTACATTTTATTCATTAAATATTCCCCTATTTCGCTGTTCGACTGCTCTGACCACTTTTCACTACGAACAAATTTTATCATTATACAGAATTCATATGATGATAAAATTTATTTCATTTGAAAATAGACTCATTAAGGATTTCAATCATATAACTTATACCCCATAATCATTTTTTTAGAATTTTTAATGATTTTTCCAAGACAGAACAGGGGATCAAGTAACCATTCTGAACCAGTCTCACAAAAGTTTAAATATCTCAAACTATACAATTCCTTTACTTTCTCTGTTTCTTTTATATAAAAATATACCCAATAAGCTTTAAATAAATATCTCATACAACTTATAATTCCATTTGTACCATTTTTGGTGATTTTTCAAATTTACGTCACTGCTGCTGTCTAAAACAGTTTTATTATAAATTTTTGCTTTCTCTCACTTTAGTTGTATTCATTACTTACCTATAACAATCATTCCAATTTCCAATCACATATTGAGCATATTGCTCATGCATTACACATACATATACAAATACTTATCACTAAAACATCTCACATAATTTCATTTAGTCAATTTTCTCGTTGAACGCTTCGGAATAATAACGAATATGCGGTGGTTTCGCACACAGTCCACCTTTGAAATCGAAGCTCTCTTGTACACATAGTGGCCTTCACTCAATACCACTCATGTGACCTAGCTCGATTGTACTCATAATTCGGGCTCTCTTATACATATGGTGGTCTTCACTTAGCACCACTCATATGACCTAGCCTTCTCGTAGCTCTCTTGTACACATAGTGGCTCACACCATATACCACACATGTGACCTAGCTACATATAGCTTTCTTGTACACATGGCGTACTCTCGGTATTACACATGTGACCTAGCTACCTATACAAAATCTCTTGTAGCTCTCTTGTGCACATAGTGGCCTACACTTAGTACCACTCATGTGACCTAGCTACATGCCAATTACATCTTTCGATTTCGAAGGTTCAAACGGGAAATAACTCACTTTTTAAAACTTTATTTCATTCTTTCAATAGTTAATTATGATTCAAAAATCAGATACAATACATTAAACATGCTGAAATATAAAACATCAATAAAAATAATGAATTATTTACATATTACTTACCTCGGTGCAAAATATGGCGAAATTTGTAATTTAGTCCTTAACCTTTTCTTTTCTCTGATCAAGGTCAATTCCTCATCTTTCTTGATCTATAATAACATATTTAACTCATTTAATACTCACATTATTCAATTTAGTCCAAAAATCACACTATGACAAAATTACATTTTTGCCCACTAACTTTCACAAAATTACGATTTTGCCCCTAGGCTCGAAAATTAAACTTCATCCTATTTTCCTACATTTTAGGATATGCTGAACATTTTCCCCTTCTATGGCAACATCAAATTCTCACTCTAACATGTACTTATGAACATTAGGTATTTTTACCTATTATGTCATTTTAAGTAAAATAGCTTAGCAAAAGTTGTTTAACACAATTTCAGCCTTCATATCCTATCATAAAACATCAAAATAAACACATTTCACCTATGGGTATTTTTCCAAATATGAACCCTAGGTTAAAATATTGCTAGAATAAGCTAAACCGAGTTACCGGGATTCCAAAAACGTAAAGAATATGAAAAACGGGGCATGGATTGACTTACTATGGAGCTTGGAAGCTTGGAAACCCTAGCTATGGAGTCCCCCCCTTGAAAATTCGGCCTAAGGAAGAAGATGACAACCTTTTTCCATCTTTTTCCCATTTAATTTCCTTTTTATTACCAAATGACTAAATTACCCTTATTAAAAACTTTGGTTCTTTCTACCTATATTTGTCCATTTTTGTCCATGAAAGCCTAATGGTATAATTACCATTTAAGGACCTCTACTTCAATTTAAAATTTCATAACAATTAGACACCTCTAACATGTAGAACTCAACTTGTGCACTTTTTATAATTTAGTCCTTTTGACTAAATTGAGTGCCCAAACGTCAAAATTTTCGAATGAGAATTTCACGAAATCATTCTGTGAAATTGTAGACCATAAAAATATAAATAAAATAAAATTTTCAACATCGAATTTGTGGTCCCGAAACCACTATTCCGTTTAGGCCTTATTTCAGGATGTTACATAATACATATATAATAGAATATAATGAAAACAATTTTAATAATACTAATAATAATATATGTAAAATAGAGGCACTGTTGATAAAATATGGATATAATAATAATATAAATAAAAAAATTAAAGTAAATAAAATAATAAATAATAATAGTAAAGATACTAGAAAGAATATAGTTATAATAATAATATACATATAAAAATAGTGGTAACCAAAAATATTTAAAAATAATTGATTTAATGATAAAATAGCAAAAATAATCAAAAGGGGACTAAATTCGAACAAAAACAAAAGCTTTAGGCCAAATTTAAAAAAAATGAAGGTGAAAAATGCTAAACTGCAATACGCACGCGACATAGAGGGACCAAAAAAACAAATATTCCCTCCCTCAAAACGCGCCATTGCCAAAGGGTCCAAATTGAAGCTGCGTATGACTGTGGGGCGAATTTAGGGAAAAAAAAAACTTTAATTGTAAAATCATGAAAAAGCGGAGGGGCTAAATGCGCAATTAGCCCCTCCACAAAAAAACGCGGATCCTTAGTGGAGCGGGTCGGGTCAGACGGGCCACCCGGTACGGCACCGTTTTGGTGCAAAAGCACCCAAGTGAAACGATGTCGTTTCCCAGGTTCTATATAAACCATATATATTTTTTTAAAAACAACTCATTTCCCTTTTTTCTTTCAAAAACAAAAAATAAAAAAGATTTTCCCTATTCTCTGCAGCCCCCTTCCGTCCGGTGAAGCTTCCGAACGACCGCCGCGTTTTCACCGTCGACGGTGGCCAAGATTTGAAAACGTAAGTTTTTCCTTTTTTTAATGTTTAAGACCTTAGCATTTAAAAAACAAAAAGATAAAAGAAGTAAATGAAGAAACAAACGGATTCGAGGGGAAAAAATAAAAGAGAAACCTTTTCTGCTTTTTTTATTCTGAAACCATAGACAAGGTAATGTATTCCTTTGTATTCGTATCAATCGTGTAAAAAAGGAAAAAAATCCCATGTACACTTGTTTTCGAAGGCTTTTATAGCCTTTTTAGAAGAAATAAAAACTAAAACTCCTAGTGTGTTAGACTTGTTGTGCTGTTTTCTTCTCCCCCTTTTTCCACAGGTACGACAACGTGGGCGTGACTCGGCGTTGGAGGCGCGCACGATGCGGAGTAGGCTGCTGGAGGCTTGCGGCGCTGAGCATAAGACAAGGGCTAGGGTTTCTGCTCTTCGTTTGGGCTTTGTGGGCCTCGTTTAAGGTTTGGGTCTTGGTTGGTTATTTGGGCCTTTAATTAGGTCATTCGGGTTTGAGCCAATAATTTTGGTAAATGGACTGTTTGTATTGGACTGATTTATTCAATGGTTTTTTATTTTGGCTTTTGGACTATGGGTTTATTTTCGTTAGGGATCCGGGCAAATTTTGCCCATTACAATAATCATAATGAAAATGATAATAACAAAAAAATAAATAAGTAAAGTCTATTTTAAAAAAGGGTAAATAAAAATAAAAATAAATATTCAACATTAAATATATCAATTTGATATAATAATAATAATAATAATAATAATAATAATAATAATAATAATAATAATAAGGTAATAAATAAGATAATACTAATAACAATAACGACAAAAAGAAAAAAAAATAAATATTCGATGAAAAACCATTTTAAAATTTAAGAAAACAAGAAGTTATAAATAAATACATAAGTAAATAAATAAATAAAATAAGAAATACGAAAAGAAATTGAAGTTAAGTAACTAAGGATTGAATTGAAATAGAAATAAAATTAGGGGGCTAAAATCGCAATAAATTAAAATAAAAAGGGAGAACAGGGACTAAAGTGACAAGCGCGAAAACACGCGAGGACCAAATGGGCAAAAATCCCAATCTCTGGACACGTGTCCACTCCCAACGCATCAATGGGCTAGGGACTAAATTAAAACAAGAAACAAATTATGCGGACAAATTTAAAAATAAGAAAAAGAATAGCCAAAGAACTAAATTAAAACAAATAAAAATGGCGGAAGGACTGAAAGGGTAAATAACCCAAATGTTAAAAACACATGGATCCCCTAAGCGGGTCGGGTCAGCGCGGGGGTCAGAGGCTAAACGACGCCGTTTTGATGCCTGGGGAAATAGGCCAAAACGACGTCGTTTTGGAACCCCAATTTAAGTCAATTTTTTCCAAAAAAAAAAATTATTTCACCCTTCTTTAAAAAAAAATCTGAAAAAGCTCTCCCCTTCTCCTCTCTTTGGCCTGACTCCGGCTACACTCCCGCTCATCGACCGCCGTGCCGGCCATCGGCGACGGCGCCGCAGTGCACGGTGGCCGAAAATCGCCCCAAAACCCCATTTTTTTTTCCTTTTTCGTATAAAATCGATTTTAAAGCCCAAAAATTCAAAAAAAGAAAAAAATGAAATAATACTCCCTAAGGGAGAAGATCCTTCGGCTCCCCACCGTTCGCTGTCGCGGTCTTTGGCCGGATCCCCGAGAATCCAGCGACCTTGCGAACCGACGGTGGTCTTGGCGACGGCTTCTCGATGCAACAATAGGTAAAATTTTTATTTTTTATTTATTTAAAATGCGAAAAGAAAAAATAAATTTAAATAAATAAAAGAACCACCTTGTACTCGATTTCTTTTTTTGTTTGAATATCTCAGTATTTGTATTCAAATCCTCTTTACATTGGTTTTGGTCTTAGTCTTTATAGCCAAGAAAATATTACAAAATACTCTTTTATTTGCTAATGTCTGCTTCTGTTTTTGTCGTCTTTTTCTGCTCTTTTGTGTTTCTTTTTCTTTGCAGGCGAGGTCAACGAGCCTTGGGCAGTGTGCACGCCGATGGCAGCACATGGGCAGTACGACACCAAGGAGGCTGGTCAGAAGGCATGCGGCGCTAGGGTTTCTTCTTTTTCTTTCTATTTACTTTTTTTGTGGGCCATTGGGTCATCTGTAATTTGGGCTTTGTATTGTTTTTGGGCCACCGAGCCTTTGTAATGGACTGGATCGTTTTTAAAAGCCCGGGTAAAATTGGGCTATTACACCATTCACTTTAGAAAGTTATAAGTGCAAGAAACACATAGTTCGTGCATCCAAAAAAAATTTGCATTGGGAGCCGAAATTGAACTTGATGCTGGCTATTACATGGTCAGCACCTAAAAAAATTTAAAAAAAAAATTCACTGGTGCCGACCACCAGTGTCCCAAAGTAAAAAAAAATTACATTGGGACACGAAAAAAGTATCTGGTGCTGGCCATTACATGGCTAGAACAATATGCACACCTCATAATTGGACTTAGTACAAGGAGAAAGAAATAGTAATTAAAAATAATGTCCAATCAAATACTTTTGGTAATTTCGAAATTCCAAACAAACATGTGTTTATCTTAAAATGGAAAAAAGGAAAAGAAAATTAATATAATAAATAAATCCGCCTTTAATGCATGCTGCCTGCCTGCCCTACGATGCTAGACCCTATAGGCTTTAGCCCATAAATTGGTGACGTATTCGGTTATAATTGCTTATATCAAATAATTAAAATGCCCTTTCTAAGATGAAATCAACCACAAGGGGCTATTTTACCAATCTAACCCAAAAAATTTTGATATTTACAAAAATGACCCAGGTTCAAAAACAATCACTAAACTGTCCTGAAATGAACAATATTTTTGGATATTGGGAACCCAATGGTCGGCGCAACATAGTGTTTTGGCCCCATGATTGCCTGATGATTATGTCAGGCTTTAAAAAATTAATTTTTTTGAGTTTGGGAACCCAATGGCCGGCACTAGGGTATTTTTTTTAAATCGTATCTTACTGGTATACAAAAATACCAATATTTAAAAAAAAAAAAATTGGTTCTGGCCATGTAGGTCGGCACCAGAGATATAAAAAAAAAAATTGGTGCTGGCCAGTAGATGGTCGGCACCAGGTACTCTTTTCGTGTCCCAATGCATTTTTTTTTACTTTGGGACACTAATGGCTAGCACCAGTGAATTTTTAAAAATTTTTTTTTTGGGTGCAAGCCATGTAATGGCCGGCACCAAGTACAATTTTGACTCTCAATGCAATTTTTTTTGGAACATTGATAGCAGACACCAGTGTATTTAAAATAAAATTTTGGGTGCTGGCCAAGTGCAATTTCGACTCCCAATGCAATTTTTTTTGGAACACTGATGGTCTGCATTAGGGTAATTTCCAAAAATAAATAAAATTTGAACACTGATGGCCAGCACTAATGTATTTTTTAAAAAAAAAATTGGTTGATGGCCATGTAATGGCCGACACCAAGTATAATTTCAGCTCTCAGTGCAATTTTTTTTGGAACACTGATGGTCGGCACCAGTGTATTTTAAAAAAAAAATGGATGCTGGCCATGTAATGGTCGGCTCCAAGTACATTTAAAAAAAAAAAAACTTACTTTGGGACACTAATGGCCGGCGCCAGTGTCATTTAAAAAAAATTATCTTCCAAATGGCCGGATATATATAGGTGTCTTGTCTTACATTTGAGTTTTTGTTTGCTTTTTTGTTTGCTTTATTAGTTGAAAATTTAGATTAAAAATACTAGTTTTTTCTTTGTTGAGAAGGAAGCAAAAAATTTTTAAGATGAGTTCCCAAATTTTGTTTGTTTATGTTCATTTCGATGGAGAAATGATAAATACAACTGAAGAAGGCTGTGTATTTCAAAGTCAGAAAAAAATAGGAATGAGATTCAATAAGCGTGTTTCGCTGGCGGATTTAAAACGAAAAATCAGTACAAAAATAGCAAGCCGTTGTGGAAAGAAAATGTTGACTCTTTTACAAATTTTCGGTTTCAACAGATCCGATCAAGTTCTCAGAAATGGAGCTTGAAGATGATGATGATCTAGTAACAATGATAACAATTTATTGTTCCCTTAAGATAGAAAATCCCAGCCCTGTTGAGTTGTTCGCGGAGATAACTAAACCAAATCCCATTCAAGTTGTAATTCCAGCAAGCCAGTGCTCTAGAATTGATTTTGATCTTAACGTCTCCTGAGAAGATCAGTCAGGGTTTTGGATGGCCATTGCCAACTCCCAAAAATCCAAATACCGGTGGATGTTCATATAACATCCCAAACTCGTGTACTTGTCTAGAGATCTATCCAGAGGTGTTGGCCACCATAGAAGATGTTGATGAAGGGTCCGATAATCATGATTAGTCCCACCATGATCCCAACGATGATTTTAGTGACTCCGATTTCGATGACATCCTTGAAGACATAGACGAGGAAGGGCTGGTGGAGGGTGAAAATGCAAACCCACATTCAGCCTGGAACACGGGCCCTGGTATAGTTATAAGAAATAATCTAGGGTACGTGGATCTTGATGCGGCTCTTGCATACGAGTTTCCAGAATATACAAACATTGTGCTGGCTCACCTACTTGATAATGAAGTTGACGATGAAGAGTTGTTCGTAGGACAATAATTCAATAACAAAAAAGTCTATTTACATGCTATAAAACAACTTAGCCTGAAGTTAGGTGTGGATTATAAAGTAACGAAGTCGACGCAGTCTTTGCACGTAGGTGTCGAAACCATTTTTCATTTAGAAAACAGGGCCGACTTTAAAAATGAAAATGGAGTCGCCACCAATCTTGTTTGGAGGTGTGATCGGGTCACCTTAGGATTGATCGTTAAAACATTTTGATTTATTAAAATGATAGTTTTGGTCTACGAAATTTAGAAAAATAGGTTCAGGAGTCGATTACGCACGAGGAAGGATTAGCACCCTCGTGACGCCCAAAATTGGTACCTAATTGATTATTTGATGTCTTTATGTCGAAAATCTGAAAGATTTTAAAATACGATTCCCTTTATTTAAAAGAAAACTTGAATAGATTAAAATGAATGCTAAGACCCTCTTATTTCGAAGAAGTAAAATGTCACGCCCAGTAAGTTAGGGTACAACTTTTCGAGTTCCCAAAACTGAGCTTGTCTTTTGACTTGTAAAACTCGTACATTTAAATTTAAGAAGGATATTCAGTTATTTGGGTCAAATGAAAAAATCAAAACCCAGTCAGTTAGGGCCCTATTTCTCAAAATTCCCAAATACAGAATATTGCCTTAGTTTTTTAGAAATCCTTATCCCGAGATACAAAACGTCACATCCAGTGAGTTAGGACACGACAATTTTAAATTCTCGAGAATAAGTTTTTATTTAACTTTTAAAAGAAAATAATAGGCTCTTTAGACTCGATGAGAAAAAATCGAAACCCAATAAGTTAGGGTACGATTTCTTTCGGATCTTAGAACATGTAATGTTTGTTTATTTCAAAACGAAAATTGTAATGCCTCGAATAAAATGTGATATGGCCGTAATAAAATGGAAGACGAATTATAATACAAATACATGATAGAATAAAACAAGGGTAATAATGTAAATAACAAAAAAGCAGAAATAAAATACAATGAAATAAAATCTAAAATCAACAATCCTTATGAAATGATAAGAAAAAGAACAAATAAATAAAAGAAAATAATAGCAAAAACAAAAGCTAATGGTAAATCAATAAATACTATATACGATAGTTTAAAGACAATAAAATAATAGTAATAGTAGGAACAAAAACATACAATAATAACAAATTATAATGAAAATATGTTAACAAATAGATAATAATAAGAAATAAATAAATAAGAGTAATAAAATAGTCATAGTAATAATAAAAGTAATAAAAATAACAGTGGAAGTAATAGTAAAAAAAATAAAAATAGTTTTAGTACTAATAAAATAATAATAATAGTAATATCAAAATTAATAGTGATAAATAAAAAAATAATAGTAGTAAGAAAATAAAAATAATATTAACAATAACAAAATAACAGGAATGATAACAATAGCAATAATAATGTAGATAATAAAAATAATAAAATACTAATAATAGTAAATATAATAATAAGAACAATAAATAATAATAAATATAATAATAATGAATATAATTATAGATAATATATATATATATAAAATAGGGGTACTAATAAAAATAATAATAATACCAATGAATAAAAAAATAACAAAAAAATAGTAGTGGTAAAATTAAAATAATAATTGTAATAGTAAAATAATAGTAATACTAAATCAGTAATAATAATAATTGGAATTATACTAGGAATTAAAATTAATAATAACAATAATAAAATTAATAATAAAAATACCTAAAATCACAAAAAGGAATAAAAACGGACGAAATTGAACATAAAACCAAGTATTTGGGGCGAAATCTAAAAAAATAAAAGAAAAGGACCATCCGAACGCTCGAATGACAAGGAGGGACTAAAGGGGAAAATTTCCCCTCCCTCCAAAACGCTGCACTTCAAAAGGGACCCAATTGAAATCGAAATGAAATATAGGGCCAAATTGTAAATAAAAAACGTGATTATAAATCAATAAAAAAGTAGAAGGGCTAAAAGTGCAATTAGCCCTTCCGTAGAAAACACGCGAATCCTGAGGCGGGTCGGGTCGATTAAGGGCAAAACGACGTCGTTTTGGGGCTTTAAGACTCTGGCCAAAATTGCGCAGTTTTGAATGGCTATATAAGCAAAAAATTAAAAAAAAAATCATTTTCCTCTTTTCCTCTTCAAAAAAAAAAACTGAAGCAACTCTCCAAAGAGCTCTCCCCCTGGCGATTTCCGGCGAGGGCTTCGACCGGTCACCGCCATCGTCCTCCGTCACCGGCGCCGCCGTGCATGGCAGCCGAAGCCCGAAACAGGTGGCTTTTTCTCTTTTTAATTTTTATTTTTATATTATATTCTAATATTGTACTTGCCTAGTTTAAAAAATAAAAAAAATAGAAAATCTTTTATGAAAAAATGCCGAAAAGAAAAGAGAAAAAAAAGGAAAAATGTAAAAACTTTGGCTGCTCTATATTCTGATTTTCGTTATTGACTGTGTGTATTCGCAAATCTCTCCAAAAATAGTCCCCTTACATTGTTTTGTTTCGGCTTTTTATAGCCTTTTTTTTTACAACCGATTTCCCTATTTTGTAGGTGCAAACGTCGCGGAGGCGCACGATGCGGAGGTGCAGGGCGACGTGGAGCGGATGTGGCTCGGTGGGGCTGTTGGCGGCGCCAAGGGCTGGCTGCTAAGGTTTCGTTTTTGTGTTTAGGTTGTGGGCTAGGTCTAGGGCTATTGGATTTGTATTTGGGCCTGCTGTAAATGGGTTTTATTTATTAGTTTTTTTATTTTCTATTTGTTTTGGTTTTGTTGTTTGATTTATTGGGCCCCGGGCGAAAATTTGGGCCCTACAGTAGGAGAATGCTGGAAAGCCTCAAATGGTTGTAACTAGCGTGTTCGAGCTGGGCTAATGCAGCGACACAGATATGGATGATAAGGAAACTAGAAGGTCCACACACATGCACGTCCGCTCGTATGTCGCAAGACCATCAAAAGTTAGATGCAAAAACTATATGCAATTACATCATCTATTTGATGAAAAAGTCGCCCACCATTCAAGTGTCGGTCCTTATTGTGGACATGCAAGCTCGATTCAAGTATAAAGTGTCGTACAGAAAGGCATGGTTGGCAAAGCAAATGGCAATGCGAGAGTTGTATGGTGACTGGGATGTATCATACAACGAGTTTCGATGGTGGATAGCCGGGATGCGGGAGTATGTACATAGGACAATGACTGATTTGCAAACACTACCGTATAAAGGCCTGGACGGGGAGATACAATTGCGGAAACGAGTTTTTCACCAATTGTTTTAGACGTTCGAGCCGTGTGTTATGGCATTTCCTCACTGCAAGCCGATGGTGCAAGTGGACGGGACCTAGTTGTACGACAAATATTAGTAAATACTTCTGATTGCTTCATTGCTGATGCCAATTCTTGGAAACATGGAGTAGTCAAAGCTTTTGGGAAGAGTTCAAATGCCATATATGTATATTTTATTATCTTCTTTTTTTTTCTTTTTTTTATAAAATTTAAATAATTTTCTAGACACCTCGTGCCACACATAGAGCATCACCATGACACCATAAAAGGCAACATCGTGTCATTATCGAGGATAATAATCAGATCAGATTTAATTTTATTGACACTCTCAACTTCTCAAGCTTACACCAATTCTACGTCGGGTTGCATTTAAGCCATGCACTAGTTTGAGTCTAAATCATAATCTACCAATGAGACAATCATTGTATAAGATACACAATCTAAACCCTTTCTTCCTATAAATACCTATTTTCTAACATCAAAGGAGACATAATACACAACACAAGAGATCAACCATTAATTATAACTTTGTTAAAACATCACCATAACCCTTTGTAGCAGCTCTCTACATCATACACAATGTGAATCACCACCATAGTTTACCCTAATACCTTCCGCAAGTTAATTATCATAACAATAGGGATAAATATAAAAAATATACACGAATTTTAATACAATTTGTAATATTGTAATTAGCTTTAATTTGGTGCATTTGTATACATCAAGCTTTAATTTTTGATCAATTTTCACATTTCACTAGCCTGTTATTTATATGGCACAATTTTTCATTAAGCCATGCATAATTTATTGACATAACATTTTAATAGGTTAAAAAACAATGAAATATATTTAAATTATTTTCACATAGATTAAAAAAGATAAACACACTTAGAAAAATGGTTTCATATTTCCCCCTAATTTTTTTTCTTTTATCGAGGTGAATATAATTTAAATTAAAACTTTAAATTTCAAACGATGTTGGTGATAAATCATAATTTACACATATTTTAACCCAATGCTTAGCTTAATTTTGGATGATTTTCCATTGAATTTGATGAATTCGATGCTTTTAATCTCTTAATTTCATGTTTTAATCAGGAGAGCATAGGGAGTCGAAAAGGACGAGAAACGGGCCAAAAATGGACGAAATAGGCCTACACGACCTGGACTATTGCACACGGGTGGACCGCACGGCAGTGTGTGGCAAGCCGAATCAAACACGGCCTGGGCTATCGACCACGGGCGTGTCCCTGCCGAAATAAGGATGAATTCTATCCGGAATATGATACTTGTGGGCCAATAAAGGCATCTCGAAGCCTATATAAACACCCTATGGGACAACCTAAAAGAGAGTTTGATAGGACGTCGAATAGACGCCGAGTAGAAGGAGAAAATACTCCAAGACAGCCGTCGGGAACAGCTTAGGAGAAGGATCTCCATCAAAACTGAGGATCTCCCATCAAGTTCCTTAGGAGTTTTTGGGTTTTCTTATGTTTTGTTGTTTTTCCTCTTTTATGATGTTTCCCTCTTTTAGTATGAACTAAATTCCTCAAATACCTGAGGGGATGAAACCTAAGACAGATCTTATTATTATTTGATTTATGAGATAAATACTTGTGCTTATTCTTAATTGTGAGTTCTTATTATTGTTTTGGTAATTCAGCTTATTAATTCAAGTCGAATGTGCTTATTCAGTGGAGCAAAAGTCCCTGTTTAAGAGTAGATAAACACAATTAAGCGGAGTTGATTGCAACCCTAGAAATAGGGCGACGAAAATCTGCCAGATTAGGGTCAAACCTAATAAGGGAATCCATAGATCGAGTTAATGTGAAAATAGGGGTTTAAAAACATAATATATTAAAAAAGTAAAAAAATCATAAAAATTCTAAAAAAAATTAGCACGAAGTACATGTATATTGTCATGCAGGCTATCATGTTTAAAAATTTAACATTTTAGTTAGTATTTTCATATAAAATCAACAATTCTACTCTTTTGAAATGTCGAGGGTCAAATTTGACTATTTTCAAAAGGTCGAGACCAAATTTAACTAAAAATAAGAATAATGGTCAAACTGAAAAAAATAATAATCAAAAGTTAAATTTAATATTATGCCTTAACTTTTTATTCATTGTTGATAATTTTTTATTTACCAACTTTCGTTACATATCGAACTATAAAAAATTTAACGTCTCTTAAATAAAGTATCAAATTCGAGTACTAAAATTTAATAAAAGTATTTTTTTGGGGGGGGGGTGGAAGGGGTAACATCATCCATCCCCATTATTTATTTTGTTACGAGGAAAAGGAATGCTTTTGTACACTTGGTAAATAAAAGTTCATTGAATGTCTCAAAGTGGGAATATAAAGCAAAACATAAATTCGGAATATAAGTTTAAATATAAAGAAACCATAATTATTATTACTATTCTTGTGTGAAATTTTAAATATATATATATATATATATATATATATATATCAAAAGAATGTGTATATTAATAGGAAATAATTAATGAGAATTTATAGTACTCAAAATTAAGAATTTTGGTTTAAATATTTGTTAAGTGGGTCCATATTTTTCTATGATTTTTAAAAAATGTTGTCTGTTTAAAAGTTAATTGATCTTTCAATAATCGAAGGTATTCTCACATAGATTTTGTCTCATTTATTTTATTGAAACCCAACATATCACGATCAGTTGTTTTAAGAATTTGGTTTAAAGAGACGGGAGTGCCTCGACTGTAAGTGGGTGACTGTATACCTATGTATATTTCAAGAAGTTGTAAATACAAATACAAATACAATCACGATTGATAACTATATCCCAAATTATAATAAATCTAAATAATGCTCACTTACATGTAATTTACATATTTTGGGTTTGAATTTAAGATCATGAGTTACCAAAGCCTCGACTTTGCCATTAAAAGCAATGCCTCATCCAACTATCTAAATTGTATATTAAGCTTTTGATTGAGTTGCATCAGGAGTCAATCGAACACTTATTTAGTTAGGCAAAAACTATAATATTATTATTTTACGAAGTAAATTATGTTATTTTGAGGATATTAGTATTAGTTTATATTTAAACAAACAAACAAAAAGCTATACATACAATAGAGTTTGAAACATAAAACATTATGGGTTTTAAAATTTTTATTTTACCATTTTAAGTTATGCCTTATTTGTTTTTATATCTTTTATTATTATTATAAAATATTTAATACTAAGATTTAAACGTTTTACTGAGTTGTTATCACCCTTAATCGGGTTACAAATTCAGTTATGAAATTATAAAAATATATCTTCTTTTAAATTATAATTAATATTATAATGATTTTGTCTTTTTATACTTTTATATAATTTTTAAATAAAATAATAAAAAATACAATCCAATAATAGAACACGTGTTTAATAACATTAAAATATAAATTTATTACGACTTAACTTATATTTATTATTTAAATAAAATTTAAAAGGAAACATTTTTCACATTGTGTGATAAAATCTAATATTTATTATTATTTTTCCCTTGTATACGTGCAATAATTTAAAATAATTTTTGTTCATGGACTAAGTATGTTGGAGTAGATTTGAAAATAGAGTTGTCCATGGGTTGGGCCGGGTCAGGTCGGGTTCAATCTGAGCCTTAATAAAATTTTAATCTTATTTTATGTATAAAAAATTTTAAAAATATAATACACCAAATGCACTAAAAATATTAAAATAAATGTTTTTCAATAAGTTTTTATACTTAAATAACACTAAGATCAGTACAACTTAACAAGCAAATGTTATACAATAAAACAAAATTTACAAAAAAAACAAGTGTATTCAATATCTAAACATAAAAAAAAAAATAGTAGTAACATAATAGTAAAATGATAACAAAACAGTAGTAGAAAGTAAGAAAACAACAAATTTTTTTATTATTAAAAATTTGGGCCAGGATGGGCCCAGACAAAAACCTTACTTGAGTTTTGGCCCATTTTCTAGACGAACTTTATTTTTTTTGCCCATATTTTCTTTTTCGAATCTATATTTTTATCTAAACTCTCTCATTTTTGGATAGATAACCTTAAACAACTCTCCTTGATAGCTGATTCTCTATTCAAATAACAATATGATTTGAAAATATATTATAATTAACTAAAATAAAAGACATTATAAATTATAAAATATAAATTTCAACCAAAGTAGACTGATAAAAAAAGTCATAAAATCTTAATTTAGAATTTATTATATTGGGATGGATCATACTATTATTTTATTCAAAAGTGTTGGACACTTGAACTTCATTTTCTTTAAAATTAAAGGTTGAAAACATAGGGAGTGAAAGAGACAATTATTGTGACACTTTAATAAAGGGACAGCTACACCACACCCCACTAGATCTGTTTTATTTGTATATTGTTCATTGTTATATTTATTTTATTTTATATTTAATAATTTTTATAAATTAATAATTCATATTAAATCATTCCATAAAAAAGCATATACAAATTTATATAAAAACTAAATAAATATTTCAATTAAAATAATAAAGTCGAAGCACTAAAATTTATAGTGTTCTAGGTTTAAATTTCATTGATATATTATATATAAAGTAAATGTTGATGTCATAAGTTAATTCGAATAAATTCAGCTATGAAATTATTAAAATATTATTATTTTAAAACGTAATTAATATTATTATAATGATATTTTCATATTTTTATATAAATTTTAAATAAAGAATTAAAAAGTATTATTTGAAAATTAAATATAAGATCAATAAATTCATATTAAAATTCTCACCACTTCACTAGTAATCATTTATTAATATGTATTTTAAATAAAATCTAGTATATATATATATTTATAACACTATATATAATATATAATTATTTCTATGTGTAGCAGCCTACACCAACACCATTTCTTTTTATTTTTATTTTTCACAAATTTAACACTTTTTTTCACCATTGAAACTCTATAGATTCTAGCATTGCTATTATTTGAAAGAGCATCCAACTGTCATACCACTTAATCGGACAATTTTGTATTTGTATGAGAGACATAAAAAGAAAAAAAGAAAGAAAAAAAAAGCCCAACAGAGCTTTGTCCTAATCTTACAAACAAAAAGATACAGACAGAGAAAGAGAATCAAAGTTTGAGTTTTTCCCTTTTTCTTTTTAATTTTTTTTTCAGACAAAAGTTAAGGTTGTTGTAGAAAAAAAACAAGGAAAAAAGAACCCTAACCCTGTTTTTAGTTTTTTTTTACTCTGCTTGCTCTTTCATGGTGCTACAGCAAAGGCCAAAACTTTACTCTTTTTAATTTTTTTTTCTCTAGTAAAGCTTAGAAGTTTCAGACTTTTGGTGTTGTTGTGAGTGAAGTTCAAGCTTTAGTTAACTCTCTCACACTTTGTTGGATCTTTTATTTAAGGTGAAAGGAAATTAGGGTTTATGTGAAAGGTTGAAAAAAAAGGGTTTTTTTTAAAGGGTTCTTTTGCTTATTTATTGTTTTTAATAATTTGGGTTTTTGTTGTTTTGGCCAGAAAGGGTTTTGGTATTTTGATTTGCAGCTTGTTAGTTGGGAAAAGTGAAATTAGAGTGTTTAATGAGTGATTTTGAAGGCAGTTAAAGGAATGCCATTTTCTGGGTATTTTCTTAGGGTCTTTATGAATTGTTAGGGTTTTTTTTTTTTTTTTTTGTTTGGTGTGGTGGTTTTTTGGGTTAGTTTTAAAAAATTAATTTCTTGGTTCACCATTTATATTTGAGCTGGAGCGATTAGGAGTACCCGGGACAATGTCTTCCTTAAGTAGGGAGCTGGTCTTTTTGATATTACAGTTCCTTGATGAGGAAAAATTCAAGGAAACTGTTCATAAGTAAGTTGATTATTTCATTTTGCTATATTGATTCATGTTAAATTTCTTTGTTTTTTTTGGCTTTTGAGATAGGTTAGAAGATTATGCCATAAGAGTGTTTTTTTTTTTTTTTTTAGATCATATTATGTGATTTGTTAAAAACCTTGTAGTTAATGCCTTTTTTTTTTGTGTTGCAAATGGTGAGAAATCATGGATATTTTGATTAGCAATATAGAAATGTGCTTTGTTAGTAGCTAAAAATGCAATGGTACCCTTTTCTGGTAGGCTTTTTAGTTCATTGACTTTGACTAGATTTCGAGTCCTTGTTTAATGTCTTGTTTTGCATGGTGTGCTCGAATTATAGGTTAGAACAAGAGTCTGGTTTTTTCTTCAATATGAAACATTTTGAAGATCAAGTCCAGGCTGGTGAATGGGATGAAGTCGAGCGTTATCTATGTGGGTTCACTAAGGTTGAAGATAATCGTTACTCGATGAAGATTTTCTTTGAAATTAGAAAGCAGAAGTATTTGGAAGCTCTTGACAGGTGAGCACTTATTGTATTGCTGTTAATCTCTTGTTTGTTGATGTTTAGGATTCACGAACTATGTGTTTCTTGCACTTATAACTTTCTGAAGTGAATGGTGTCAAAGATAATGCAAAGGGTCATATTTCTTTTGTATGGTTGGATTAATCTATGCATTATCTTCTACCAGGCAGGATCGAGCAAAGGCTGTTGAAATTCTTGTAAAGGATCTGAAGGTTTTTGCATCCTTCAACGAGGAACTTTTTAAAGAGATTACGCAGTTGCTTACTCTTGATAACTTTAGGTGTGTACTCTTGCATTCCTTTGTTCTTAATTGCTACTTGATTGAATTATGCTAAATTTCCTGTTTGTATTCTGTTATCAGACAAAATGAACAGCTTTCAAAATACGGTGACACGAAATCTGCTCGGAATATCATGCTTGTAGAGCTTAAGAAGTTGATTGAAGCAAATCCCTTATTTCGTGATAAGCTTGCATTCCCAGTTTTTAAAAGTTCACGACTAAGGACCTTAATAAACCAGAGGTGACTTTTACTTATTCTATGGTCGTTTTGAGTGTTCTGTGTTAATACCTTGATACTTGTAGAAATGGTACATAGAACAATTGATACAATTGATTCTAGATTGGTACGGTCTCCGTGAGCTCATTTTTCTCTGTTGAATTTTTCAGTCTGAATTGGCAGCATCAGCTTTGCAAGAATCCTCGTCCAAACCCTGACATTAAAACTCTTTTTATGGATCATTCTTGTTCTCCCTCTTCTAATGGTGCTCGTCCCCCTCCACCAACTAGCAGTCCTCTTGTCGGACCAATTCCCAAGGCTGGGGCATTCCCTCCCATCGGTGCTCATGTTGTAAGTATTTTGCATTATTTTTTCTCATACAAAATATATACATCATTCTTAAAAAAAATTCTTGGATGACTCCGATGTGCAGCCATTTCAACCTGTCGTTTCCCCATCTTCTGGTGCTATTGCGGGGTGGATCTCAAGTGGTAATCCTTCTTTACCTCATGCAGCTGCTGTGGCGGCAGGTCCTCCTGGTCTTGTCCAGCCTTCTAATGCAGGTAGGAACAATGCAATTGGTTTTTGGTGTCTTTGTATAATAATGTTTCGGCAAACTTGCATTATTTAACTATTTTTTGCCTCGATGGTTCAGCTGCATTCCTTAAGCATCCGAGGACACCATCTGGTATGCCAGGAATGGATTATCAGTCAGCCGATTCAGATCATTTGATGAAGCGCATTCGTACTGGCCAACATGACGAGGTACAGATATATTGTGCAATATCCCTGGTGTCAGTTTTTTTTACTCCTTTAAATACAATGGCTTCTGCAGGTATCCTTTTCTGGTATCGCACATACTCCCAATGTGTACTCACAAGATGACATTCCAAAAACCGTTGTCCGTGCTCTTAATCAAGGGTCTAATGTCATGAGCATGGACTTTCATCCTCATCAACAAACTATTCTCCTAGGTAAATATATATTTTTTCTTCTTCATGTCACTTTGCTATGAACTTCTAAAAATTTTAGCACGAGTTGATGGATGTACTTTTTATTTTAGTTGGCACAAATGTTGGTGACATCAGCCTTTGGGAAGTAGGATCTCGGGAAAGATTGGCCCATAAACTGTTCAAAGTTTGGGATATCTCAGCTGCTTCCATGCCTTTGCAGGTACTCTACAATTTCCTCTGGTTATACCAATTCATCATTCTTTGTCAATTCTTACCAATTATACCTTCCTACCATATTAAACACTGACAAAGATACGCTTGGAACCTGAATGATGATCTGATATGAGTAACCTTTGACCTAACATTGATCTTTCTGTCTTTATTCTACACCAGACAGCTCTATTGAACGACGCTGTGATATCAGTCAACCGATGTGGTTGGGCACCTGATGGACTTATGCTTGGTAAGCTTCGCTTGAAAATTGAATACTGTTTGATCTCCCTTTCTTCCCTTCCTCAAAGTTGCTTTTATATGTTCTCGAATCAAATATTGCTTTTTCTATAGGTGTTGCATTTTCAAAACATATAGTCCAGATATATCAGTATAATTCAACTGGAGAATTAAGATCGCATTTGGAGGTAAGCCTATCACATGTAACAATATATATTGGAATTCACAAAGAAGAAGGTCATGAACAGCTTATTATATCTTTTAGATTGATGCTCATGTTGGAGGTGTTAACGACATAGCATTTGCTTATCCCAACAAGCAATTTTGTATCATAACTTGTGGTGACGATAAGACGATCAAGGTAATAACTTTTGACCCTATTTAATATTTGTAGGTTGAATAAAATGTGTTTATTGATATTGAAATGTTTTGTGTTTGGCAGGTATGGGATACTGTAGGTGGACGTAGACTTCATATTTTTGAAGGTCATGAAGCTCCTGTATATTCTGTTTGCCCTCATTATAAGGAAAATATTCAGGTAAATCTCAATTAGAAATTACTATTACCATTCTACTCTTTGTTTCTGCTTCTTGGTATTTGTTCATGGTTGTTCCGCAGAATTTTGGCCTGAAAATTTCATTTCCATCCTCATAGTTTACAAACTGTTTCTCTATGAGCAGTTTATTTTCTCCACTGCCATTGATGGGAAGATTAAAGCTTGGCTATATGATTGCTTGGGGTCTAGAGTGGACTATGATGCTCCTGGACTTTGGTGTACGACAATGGCTTATAGCGCTGATGGAACTAGGTAAAAATGTTAATTTGTTGGAGAGATGGCACTTTCACATATAAATATACACATATTTATTTGGAAGTCTTGGCATGTTTCCATGTAGGCATGTACATAATTAACCATTGCATTATTCGTATTTTAGATGCTTCGGAACTATTTCAAATTAAGAAGATTGTAGTTTATTTTCCCTTGGTTCATCTGACCCTGAAAAATAGTTCATTTTAGATGGTGTCTGATCTTGTTTTAAGGCTTGTTTCGATGTTATTTATGTTCAAGCTTGATATACATATGAGCAAAAACTCGGATTTATTCCCGTAGGCTTTTCTCTTGTGGAACAAGTAAAGACGGTGAATCCCATTTAGTCGAGTGGAATGAGAGTGAAGGAGCAATCAAAAGAACATATTCTGGTTTTAGGAAGCGTTCATTAGGTGTTGTCCAGTTCGACACAACAAGGAACAGGTTCTTAGCAGCCGGCGATGAATTCCAAATTAAGTTTTGGGACATGGATAATACTGCCATGTTGACAGCTGTTGACGCAGACGGCGGGTTGCCTGTTAGTATTGTTACAGTTTTTTTCCTCACAAGTAGGTTTAAGTTGCTTGTTGTAATAATCCATTTTAATCCTTTTACAGGCCAGTCCAAGACTAAGGTTCAACAAGGAAGGGTCGTTGTTGGCTGTTACAACTAGTGATAATGGTATCAAAATCTTGGCTAACAGTGATGGTTCACGCTTGATACGAATGTTGGAGAATAGGGGCGTTGATAAAAGTCGAGGCCCTTCTGAACCTGTCAATTCTAAGGTAGTTTTCTGCTTCGGTTTTAATTATTCCTCAGGTTTCGCAATGCTATGTAAATTCATACACTTGTTTTGCGCAGCCATTGATCATTAATGCACTTGGTCCTGTGGGAAATGCTGCCATTCCACCATCCCATGAACGCCCTGATAGAGTCCCAACTGCTGTATCCATTAGCAGTCTTGTAAGTTCAACCTGCTGTTTCAGTTGCGTTTTATCTTCGGTCTTACCGCGGTTCCTAATTTCATTTGGTTGTCATTCGCAGGGTACAATGGACAACAGCCGGCTTGTTGATGTTAAGCCACGAATTTCCGATGATGCAGACAAGATAAAGGGCTGGCGAATTCCTGACATTATTGATCCCTCTCACCTGAAAGTCCTACGATTATCTGATGCCATAACAGCAGGAAAGGTAGGTACTTAGAAGAATGTGATTAGTTCTCGGGTTTTAGTACATTAGGCATAAGTTTTTACAGGTGTATATCTTCATGTATTCACAAACGTAATTGTTCTATATTTTTTTATCCAACTTCTAGGTTTCTATATTCCCGTAATCGAGGGTTACCAATCTTTGATTGCAGGTTGTGAGGCTGTTATATACCAACTCTGGTCTTGCTCTTTTGGCCCTTGCATCGAATGCTGTTCACAAGCTTTGGAAATGGCAGCGTAGTGAAAGGAGTCCCTTAGGCAAGGTGTGTCTCACGTCTTAAAATGAGAAAAGCCGTATTTCTTAGTTATTAACATATATTTTCTAATATTTCATTCGTCTCTAAACCTTGAAGGCTACTGCATATGTTGCACCGCAATTGTGGCAGCCACCTAGTGGCACTCCTATGACAAATGATATAAACGAGACTAAACCTGCTGAAGAATCTGCTGCGTGCATTGCATTATCTAAAAATGATTCTTATGTTATGTCTGCCTCGGGAGGGAAGGTTTCTTTGTTCAACATGATGACATTCAAGGTCTACGAATGCAGTTTTCACTTGTTTCCTGGTATATGTTGATTGAAGTTTTTGACATTGCTTACACAACGGGTAAATTCTTTACAGGTGATGACCACCTTTATGTCCCCTCCTCCGGAAGCCACTTTCTTGGCATTTCATCCACAAGACAATAATATTATCGCGATTGGCATGGAAGACTCCACAATTCAAATTTACAATGTCCGAGTCGATGAGGTGAAGCATAATTTTTTAGCTTCTATTTATATAGAAACTTCGCGATTTATATGTGGTTAGGACAACTTTGTTGGAGTAGGAAAATGTTAATTTGTTGCATTTATCAAATCCTTTTTAGCATTTTTTATACAAGTCCTACTATTCATAACCCCCAAACCCTTAAATCGGAGGATAATACGTGGTTAAGTGTGCTTGAACCACGTCCTCATGGTTGCAACAATGGCGAAGCTAAAATATTTCACAGGAAGCCAAAAGCTTATTGTATCATTTCCCTAATAATATTCAGCTTCTGGCCTGACGTTCTGCTGTTGATTTTTGCAGGTCAAAACCAAACTCAAGGGACACCAAAATCGGATAACCGGACTTGCCTTTTCACAAACTTTGAATTCTTTGGTGTCTTCAGGGGCTGATGCACAGGTTAGTTATTGATTGAATGAATATTGTATAATGCCGTGTCTGAAAGCCATGTTCAACGTATTGGGTAACATGGGACATACCCATATCCAAGATTCAACCCAAGTTCGAGTAACATGGGACAACTGTCAATTTTACAGTTGTCTTATACATAATTTAACTGTTTAATATGACTTCATTTCACTTGCAGTTATGTGTTTGGAGCATAGATGGATGGGAGAAAAAAAAATCGAGGTTCATACAAGCTCCGGCTGGTCGTCAATCTCCGCTAGCAGGAGAAACCAAAGTCCAGTTTCACAATGACCAAACTCATCTATTGGTTGTCCACGAGAGCCAAATAGCCATTTATGACAGCAAGCTCGAATGTTTACGCTCGGTAAGTTGTTTACCTCGCATTATTTTCCTTGTATTATGGTTTATCATATTTCTTTGGGGAACTCTTTTACAAGAACATGACTAATGTGGGAATAAGGTAACAAAAACATCAGTTATTACTATTATCGGGATCTATCTGGTCTGAAGTTCCGAACTTGAGTTGTGGTCTTTGGGTAAAATTACCATAGAGGCCTCTATACTAAAGAGTCAAGCATTTTGCCCCCTCTAAAATGGGCAAATTAATCTCTGTTAGATCAAAGAGCAAACTGATCTTTCTGTTAAAAATCTCATTTAAAACTATTATTAAAAATTGGTCCTTGTATGTTAGCATGAGGTATGCGTGGCATGCCATATGTCATTGTCTGGTTATTTCATCAATCATGTCAGTTTTCAACAGTACAAATAATTGAAATTTTTAATAGAAAGGTTACATTTACCGTGATCTTAACTCAGGGGCTTTCATGGTACTTTTACCGTGATCTTTGCTCTTTGGAAAAATAGTAGCAGATTTTTCCAGCAAGTTTTTATATGCTCGTTGAATGTTTCTAATTTTTATTTGGACAAGTTTTTAACGTTTTCTATGCATGAAAAATCATATATATTGTTTTTATTCATTTTCGATATATTGTTTTTATTCATTTTCAATACCCTTTTCGAATGTATGATTTTATAAACAGCTGATCTTCATTTTTGCAGTGGTCTCCAAAAGAGTCATTAAATGCTCCCATTTCGAGTGCAATATATTCTTGCGATGGCTCACTGGTTTATGCCGGTTTTTGTGACGGCGCCATTGGAGTTTTTGATTCTGATAACTTGAGACTCAGATGTCGAATAGCACCTTCGGCTTACATACCTTCATTATCCGTCAGGTAGATATATAGTAGTTGTTCGTAACGTATAGTGGTTTTACGTACAACTGTTTTAACAGCAAACATTGACAAAAAAAACGAACTTTCTGCAGTGGCAGCAACGGTGCAGCCTACGCCGTGGTCATAGCAGCTCACCCATCGGAACCAAACCAGATTGCTCTCGGGATGAGTGATGGAGCGGTTCACGTAATCGAACCCTCTCAAGATAATGGATCCCATAATCCATCAAATTCATCTAATCCTTCATTAACTGTTAAACAACCAACAGAGTTACCTTCTAGGTGAATATTATTAATGTAGATACCAAAAAAAAAAAAGAACTCTTTTTACTTTTGTAATCAATTTGCCTTAAAAACCACTCCCCAATGTTATGTAATATTCATTGTAATTTTCTTTTACTACTATGCCTGTTTTTTTATTTGCCTTTTCTACCAAGCATATGCAAAAGTTAGCCGGTTGGACTGAACCGGAGGTCGAACTTTTACAATGTGGCCTTGGGGATGTTGGTTCATCTCTCATTACTTGCAAAAAAAAAAAAAAAAACTTGGTTTTTGGGATGCCAAACTAGTTGGAACTGTTTTGATGGATCAATACACATATTTTAGTGTTTTGGTGAATGATTTTTTAGCAGTGAACTAAAATGTGCATTATTAGCTTAATATTAACAGTGTTTTCAATTTATTGGGATTTTTTATACAATATTTAAATTTACTTATAATATTTTTCTATTCTTTAAGTTGGGGGAAAGACGTGCTTTTTGTTTTTGGTGAAGAAATAAACAACACATTACATTGAACTAAAAGCATTCCTAAGTGTGTTAGACATAGTTTGAACTAAAAGCATTCCTAACTGTATTAGACATAGTTTTAAGTGCTCCTAGGAAATTTCTCTAAAATTTGAATGTTACGATCTATTTCCTACGAAAATTTGAACGTTACGATCCTTGAACATTATGATCCTTATCAATTGCCATTTTAGTTAGTGAATCTACAATTTTATTCTTCATGCTTAATTTTTTAATATTCAACAGACTACCAATTGAAAGATCCTCTTAGGCAAGGTTGAATTCGATTTACCAACTGACTATGTTGAATGATTTTGGCTACTTTTAAATTATCAGTTTGAATCAACACGCTATCCAAGCCCTACTTTTGTAGGAGAGTCAAGTCATCTAAAATCTCTTGGAGCTCAGCTTTAAACACTGAATAAACCCCCAAATAATGATTATATCCAAAAATCCACCTTCTATTTGATTTTTGCAACACGGAAAAAAAGTGCTTTAAGCATATATGAACTTCCCTTTCTTTTAGCTGCTAATGATTCCAGTTATGTTAAAATTTAATCTTTTTAGATATAATTACAAGTGTCTTTGGTTTCGGCATAATCTATTTTTATGGAATTTGTACTTTGGAAATTGATGTTTGATAAAATCTCTTTCCAAGTGATAGTTTATTAAGTTTTCAAATTAAATCGATGATCTGGTTAAATTAATTATTCACTATTTAAATGCTAAAATTTTAAAAAATAAAAATTCAGAAAAAAAATGGAAAAAATGAGCACAAATAAATAAGAAATTTAATGTATATAACAGGTGGGAGACGCACCCCATCTAGCAAATCTATCACATGTTTGAAGTTAGCTTTTGACGGCTTAAGAGGAAACCAAATAAGATAATGATGATGCTAATCCACTATGTCTCTCACCCATATATGCTTCAACTACTTGAAACATGTGATAGATTTGTGAAATGGGTATGTCATAATTATATTTTTAATGTCATGTTTAATTGTTAAGTTGATGATGTGTCTGAATAATAATGACCAAACACCTTACATGAATATATGCAACTTCATTGTAGGTAAAAAGATTTCTCTAACCTTTTTCAATTTCAAATTTGAATAAATTATTTTTTTTTAAAAATTAAAGTAATTTAATCTTTGTCAATTTCAAAAGTTGGTAAATAATTTTGATCGATTTTTTTGGCCTTAATTATAGAGGACTAAATTATATGAGGACTAAATTTATTATTATACCAATTGATGAAAAACATTGACTCCCCACTTGATTGTTGTCCTTTTTTTGAAATTGAAAAAGATCAAATTGCTTTGATTTTTGTAGAGGACCAATTTACTCGGTTTTTGTAGAGTTATTTTTACTCATGAATTTTACAGTTTGGAATAAAAGGTTGGAATGCAGTTAAAAATTAACCCAGATTCGCAAAGAAAGTGGAGGACTATATTATATAGAGTAAGGCAAAATAATGAACTGTGTTGGAGAGAAAATCAAAGATGAAATTGTAAAACATCTTTATGATGTTGATGAGCCAAATAAAATGGTCTCTCTTACATCTTAGGACTCATTATTAGCAAAATAATGGACTGTAAAATGAAAAAAAAAAAAAAAACCATCATTGTTTTTCCAGTTTTGCTAGAAAAAAAAAAAAAAAAAAACCCGATGGAGACCAACAAACCAAGGTTTGAATCCTTCATCATCATTATAACATGCTTGTTTCAGTTTTGCTTCTCTGCTTCTTCATTGTTCATACAATTCTGTGGCAATGATTGCAAGGCTGTTCTGCTCTTCCCAAATGGCTGCTGCACTCATAAAAAAAAAAAAAAAAAAAACCAAATTACTGTCACTGAACCATTTCAAAGCACTATTTCTATGTTACTTGAAGAGTGGAAATAACCTCACCGTATTGAGATTATCATCTTCTTTGTTCTTCATATTGTCATTGATCTCTAGTTTGTTAAACATCTTGGTTAGCTTCATTAGTTTCCTTAGGCTCAAATCTTCCAAATTCTGCATGGTACCCTCATCAATGACATTCTTGTTTTTCTTCACCTTCTTCACAACATCAATGTTCTCCTTGTTGATGTTCTCCTTTGGGATTGCTGTCTTCTTGCTTGATGATTTCCTTGGTTGAGAAAGTTGAGGTTTCAATGGTGATGGCAATGGTACTGAGGTGGTGGTTGTAATAATCTCAGTTGTCTCTCCAAATTCAACCTCTGGCTTTACACCAACATCGATCAATGCTTCTGGATCCTGCACTTGGATATCATCATCCACAACAGATTGGGAAGCATTGTGGAATGAATTCACAGGGACTGTTTCGGCTTCGGTTACATTTGCATCAACCAATGCTTCTTCATTCACCACATTAGTCATTAGATCCTCATCAGCTACAGATTCATCATCGATGTCTGAATCGCCAAGGACATCATCATCAGATTCTTCGTCCACCATATTAGTCATTGGATCATCACATTCCTCAACATCGATGTCTGAACCGCCAAGGAGCTCATGATCATCATTAGATGCTTCATTTCCCTTTTTCGCTGAGGAATCCATATGATCTTCAGGGAGAACTGAAGGAACATCTTGAGATACTTCGCCCTCGGCATACTCTTCAGCTTTCGGAAGTATGGTTAGATCATCATGTACTGCTTCAATTTCCTGTGGAGCTTGATTAGCATGCTTTTCTACACTAACAGCCTCCACTGGTGAAGAATGATTCAAGACTTCCTCAGATGTATCCTCAGCATTTGCAACCAGTACTTCAGGCTCATCAACTACCAATTCCTCATGGGAAACAACAACATCATCGGTGTCATCAGCTACCGATTTCTCAGGTAAGCTCTCGATTTCAGGTGCATCTTCGGAAACAGCGGCATCATTGGTTTCATCAGCTGCCAATTCTTGAGAAACAGCAGGATCATTGGTCTCATCAGCCACCAAATCTTCAGAAACAACAGCATCGTTGGTCTCATCAGCCACCAATTCTTCAGATACAGCAGCATCATTGGTCTCATCAGCTACCAATTCCTCATTTGGTGTGCTCACAGTCTCATATGAGTCTTCAAAGACAGCATTATCATCACCACCTGAAGTGTGACAATCATTTTCAAAGAGAACAAAATAGATGGCTTGAGAAAACAAATTGCACAAATAGGTTGCCATAGTTCAATAAATGTTAAAAGAGTTAAAAACAAATAGCTTTCATACCCTTTGGACCTTCAGGCTCATCAATCTTCTCATTAAGGGAGATCAGTGTCCCATTACTTCCTCCATTTTCACACTTGCTATTTTCCTCAACATCATCTTTCAAATCCCTTTCATCTTCAAGAGATGCACTTAAATTTCTAGCCAATGGTAACTCTTCTGTAAACATATTCAAATTCATGAGATGATCAAATAAAAAAACCTGAAAATCAAAATGCCAAATTCATTCAACACGAAGAAAAACATACCAGATTGGCCATTGTTGTTTTGAACTTCACCTTCCACCATTTCATCAACCTTCACGGGCTCCATTTTTCCACTCTCATTTAAACTCAACCCTTCCATACACTTCCCCAGTAACCTCACCGACCGCCTTGTTCCGTAGCCAGTCTGCAATGTATCCTCAACTTTCCTCCTTGTAGATCCCACTCCAGGCCTTCTCCTACCACTCTGCAAAGCTGGAGTCTCAACCAAATCACTCTTCCTTTGATCCTTAACTTCAGGTTCAGTTTTCTTAGCCCTCCTGCTGGTGTTAGTAGTCACAGCAGGAGTCTCAGTCACATTCAGGTTCTTATTTTCTTCATCCAATTCAGCTGTTCTTCTTGTCGTTTTTCGGGCTCGGACAGTCGATTGTGCAGTTTGATGCTCTTCCTTGGTAGGTTTTCTCCGAGTTGATGTCCTGGAAATAGTAGAGGGGATTTCTTGTGATGTTTTATTCATGGTCTTTTCTGGGGATTGAGATTGATTCTTGAACTCCTCAAGTCCTTCAACCTGTTACATCGATTTATACAGATCATTACAAAAAGGAAATTGGGAATTTTCAAGAAAATGAACCTTCTAAAAAGAATCAATTAAAGGAAATGATTATTATTATTATTTAAATGAATTATTATTTTTCCATGGTAACCATTTCACTATCAAAGAAGACAATAATAGGCAAATGGATTCTAAAAAAAGAGTTCTTTTCCTTACAAATCTATTGATTTTCCCTTTTCCCTTGTTTTCTTGGCAACCAAACAGAAAAAAGAACCATTCAATCAAAGAATCCAAACTGTAAATTCATTGAAAAATAAACTCTTAAACGAATAGCGGAAACCTTAAATCATCGAAATCGTTTCACATGAGAGATATTTAAAATTTAAAATTTTCAATCGAATAGAAGATACGCAGCTCCAGCTATGATCTTCAAACTCTATCAATTTTTTTTCTTCGATCAATATATATAAAGGTAAAGTTCAAAACAAAGAATAATGATAAATAAATAAAAAGATGAAAAAAAAAAGGAGCTTACAATCTCAAGAGCTTTGAGAGCATCAACCATAGCAACATTGGTAATATTAGCTGGGATTTTGTTTCTCTTGCAAAGAAACTGAAGCTCTTTCCTTGTAAGGCAATCGAAAACCATTGTTTTTCAATAGATCAAAGAAACAAACGGAGATAGTTTGTTTTTCTTTTTCTTGTTTGGTTACTGAGAAAAAAGATCTCTTTTTCTGATGAAAGGAGGGAAGAAATGCCGGCCTTTTAAAGGTGTAATTTGGAAAGGATGAAAGAGACGTTGGGAGAAAACCCTAGAGATTATTTGACCGTTGGAGCGGCTGCATTTGAAATTTGAATTTAGGGTTTTCGAAAATTTTTAAAAATTGCCGGTTATTAAAATTTTCTTAAAGGATAATAAAATCCCCTTTTTTTCCTCCTAAATAATAACTAAGCCCTATTTTTAAAAAAAAATAAAAATTAAGGGCATGGTTTCCTTTTTCCTAATTTCAAATAAAAGAAACATAAAAACGTATTTTTTGAAATAAAAAAATATTTAGAATAGTCTTTTTAATAAATATTAAATTTATACATGAATTTTGGTCAAATGTGTAATTTGATACATGAACTTTGATTTGGTACAATTATACACACGAAATATGAATCGGGATTTATATATATACTTGGAACTTTAATTTTGATTCAACTGTACACATTTAGATAAGCAGATACATTTATTTTTATATCGAATTAATTTAATTATTTTTTGTTTGCAATATATGAACGTAAAATGATGTTAATTTGACAATGGTGTTAGTGATTTGTGAAAATTGAATCAAATCAAAGTTTCATGTATAAAACCGTACAAAATCGAAGTTCATGTATGACATTGCACATTAAATCAAAATTCATGTATAGCTTTGATAAACCCAATTATTAACATTGTTAGTATTTTCTGTCAAAATTTACCAACTTAGCATGTTAATTAGGCTATCCTCAATTCTCATATGACGTTGCATATGATTGACAAAGTCGACAAATTTTATCAAAAATTACAAAGAATTATAATGATTAGATTAAAATTTTTAAAAAGTTGGTCCAATTTCCAATGTTATCTGGGCTGTTAAGGCATAAAACTTGTTAAGCACATTTTAGTTATTCATTATTCTTCATTTGTCTTTTATTATTTATTATTGTAAATTTATTTATAATATGGAAAATAGGCCGAACACTGAAGATTTTCATGAAAAAAATAATTAAAAAAATATATGAAAAGGAAAAAGAAAAGAAAAGCCCACTAATAATCCTTCAGTAAGAAAAATAATAATGAAAAGAAAATTAATTTTCACAATTTGACCCATGCCAATGCAACCACCAAATTGATTTTAAGACTAATGCATGCTGGAAAATCAACGAAAAAGATTTCCGATCAACTGAATTGTCGCTTGTTACAAGCATCTTCATTTACAAAACCAGAATTCTGGATCGGGAATTGAGGTTGTGCCATGACTATGCCACCTTGATTCGGAATCTCTACATTGCTCGTGCCCTTCTCTTTCGAGTTTAGGGTTTGATAATAAAAGACTCCGAAAATGGAACTTACAGCAGCCAAGACAGCTCCGGTGGCAAACACTCCTGGTTTGATAACATAGCAGTAGTAGCCGCCATTTTTCACAATTACTTCATCATGTCTATCATTCAGTGCTGCACCGGCTAGCAATAGACCCATACCAATAATAAATGTAATCCTGCATCAACATGTCCCTGGGTATCAACATTAAGGTTACAGAAAAAGAAATCCAGAAAATTGAAGATTAATAAAAAAAAAAGTGAAGTCTCTAAGTATTATCAGGTAGAGGTGTTCAAGTTACACCTGTAACCCATATCTAACTGGGCCGGCTCGGTCCATCAGCACCTCTAGTTTAAGGTTAAAGTTAAAAAACTTTAAAAGCTTCAACCTATCTATCCAAAAGTTCATTTCTTTGTTTAAAGAGTATTAAATATTAAAATTATTTTTATATTTTTTATTGTTTATAAATAGTAAAATAGGTCTGATCAAATTAATTCAGAGTTAAAAGATATAAATTCAAACTCGACTAAAAATAAACCAAGCTGAGGTGATTGGGTCAGGTGGTCGAGTCATGAACAACACTAGGATTGTGATGGAAAATTACCATGAAATAATATAGAAGCAAAAAGCTTTAGTGAAGTGAAGTTCAGCGGTTTTTCTAATGCAGCAAAAACAGCCGGTGGCAACATTTATTATTATTTGAGCCATCAAAATCGTTGCTGCTGATATTATGCTAAAAACAAGCGCAGGGCTCTGAGGATATGAACATTGTCTGAAACTATCTAACTTCAAGCCTAAAAAACATAAACAAGAATTTAAAACAGAACCCAATATACAAAACCTAATTAGGAAAACCTTAATCTATGCAAAAAAAAAAAAAATATGATGATGTTTTATGTTTCATTACCTTAACCCTTGTAACTTCAGCAGCAAAGCCAGCACCTGCTGATATCATCCCCAAAAGGGCCACAACAAAGCATAATATACCCATTTTGTCCATCTCTGATTACTTTCTCTCCTACACTTTCCTGTGGAAAAAAAAAACTGAGAATTTTCTGTTTGGTTGATGAGAAAATGGAAATTGTTTGTTTGTGTCTGTCTGAATTCTGAGACCATAAAGCTTTTGCTGATTCTGAGTATTGTTTTATGGTGCCTGCCTTTGGGATGACGACTTTATACAATATTTATAGGATTTTAGGCTAACATTTCTATATTTTAAAGGGTAAAATAGATTTAAGGTCACTAAATTATTAGTAAATTTGTGTTTTGGTCACTTAACTTTAAAAAGTTATAAAATGGTGGTTAAATTATTCGAAAGTTTTTATTTAAGTTATTGGACTGTTAAAGTCACTATTGTATGGTCTTTTTTAATCTCATTTTGCTTCTCTTCTATAGTTCAGTTTTTTTTTATTAAACAACTTTGAACGTTAAGAATTTGCGAACCAAAATCCAAACAACTAATTTTTTCTCCCATCTCCGACACTGACCATTAGACAACTTGGATCTAAGGCATGTTATTCTACTTCCACCGTACAAATTGTCGAATTGTTACTTAGAGCTCGCTAGTTGAACTTAAAAAAAAACTTACCAACCTAGTGGTTTGAACAAAAATCTTCAAATAGTTCAGTGAGCATTTTGTAACTTTTTTGAAGTTGAGTGACTAAAATGTAAATTTACTAATAGTTTAATACATCAGGTGTAGTTTACCCTATTTAAAAAGGTATAAAGCAACATTTAGTCCTAATCTTGGTAAGTTTTTTCAACTTAGTCCCTATTTTTTTAAGTTCACATTAGTATTGAAATTTGATAATTTTTCCCAACTTTGGTCCATGCAGTGATATGGCACTTTAATATTGTGCCACATCATCTCAAAGACCAAAATTGTGAAAAATTAAGTTCCAGTACTAACATGGACCAAAAAAGTTCAAAATCAAATTGAGAAAAGTTGTCAAGTTTAGAGACTAAATGGTGTATTATTCCTTTTTAAAAAAATATACTTAAATTTCATAAAATAATTTTTTATTTAATATAAAAGTATTTAAAAGGCATTCATTAACCAGTCTCAATTTTTATATTCTTTTTGTCATTAGGGATGTGAAATAAGATATTTGTTTTCCTTGGTCAAAACGAAAGAATTATTATTTTATACATGTCAAAAATATATTTTTATTGTGGGATTTAAATATTTTATTTTAATATAGTTTAATACTAAAATTAATTTTAAGATTACAATTTGGTATAATCATGAATTTTATCCTTTCATTTAATTTTTCATTCTTTTTAGCCCTTAAACTTGTGGAAGACATATCAACATTTAATCGGCTTTATTAAAATTTTAAAAATTCAAAAAAAAATTATAAAATTTGTTTTTAAAATTTTAAAAAATTAATTAAATGCTAACATGTCATCCACGTGGCAATTCATGTGTATGCCACCTCAACAAAGTTAAAAAAAAATTAACTTTTCCATTTATTTTAGAGTGATTTAACAAAAAAAGCGAGTTTAATCGGTAAAAGAGGCGAAAAATTAAACATAGTACTAAAATGAATTTTTTGTAAAGTTGGAGGATAAAAAATTCATTATACCTTGCTTTTATATGAAAATATATAAAAAAAACAATTACTTTCCCCTAAACTAATATTAACTAATGATACCAATTCAAGTACATAAAAAAATTAGAGCAGAAAAGAGTGGATTAGAAGGTAATAATTAGAGAAGAACGTGCTTTGCAATATCTCTACTCTTGTTCATCTAATTTCAAAGTCAAAGAGAACAATTATATTCTTTAAAAATCAAGAGGTAGGTGGCTTTTTTAAATATATATATATATATATATATATATTTTCTATACAAAAATGGATAGCGGTAAAAATGGGCGATTTATTTTGTTTAGAACAGAATAGACAGTCGTCGAAAAGAATGCTCCGATTAATAAGGAGGAGAGAATAAGGTTTTGGAATGGAGAGAAGAGGAGATAGAGATATAAGTTGCTTAGGTTACTAGTCTTTAATCTCTAAGTTTTATATTCTTGTTGTCTCTTGTCTTGAGGTGTCACGTGTTAAGCTGTCATGTGTTAAATTGCTATTGGTGAATTATGTGACTTAATACCATAAGCTTAAGTAGAATAATGAGACGTGATAGTTGAGACTTGATATGATGGCTAATAAATGGGTTTGTTTGTTAAGCAATTTGTAAATCGAGAAGCTCTTACAAATAATCTCCTCGGAGAGTCTATTTGTACTGCTCAGAGACTTGACTGTCTGGACCATCAATCAGTGTAACATTTTTTTAAAATTATTTGTATTTAATATTTATATTAAAATTAATATTTGGTACAATATAATATTTAAGTTTAAATATATTGAATATCCTTGTATTTTTTTATATTTAAAATTAATTCATATACTTCAATTTTGAGAGAGTTCTCGTATATTTTTTTTGGCCCCATCATCGAATTTTTCAAAAACATTATTTATATGGCAACTATAAAAAAGTAAAATAACATTTTTAGTCCTCTCACATTCACTTCCAGCATTGTTAGGTCGAGAGATCATGTAACTGTATACAGTTCAGCAAAGTCAACATTAAATTTGATTGGGAATGTGGATGTTTCAAAAACTTTCTGTAAACATTATTTATTTTGCTGATTAATATTATTTATTTATTTTGCTGAGTAATCTAATAGAGCTGACTTCTAAAATGAAGCCAAAAGTCGTTGGTAAAAGAAACAGCGAAGTTTTCTAATTTGTTAGGTTAAATTCTGCCATTAGTCCCTGTACTTTGCGAAAGTTATGGATTTAATCTCTGTATTTTAATTTGATCATTGTTAATCCTCATATTTTTTAGATATTAAAATTTTAGTCATCACCAAATATTAATTGTTAAATTTGTTTAATTGAGTTATGTTATTTCCAAAATTTGATGCGTTAAACATATTATCATATGTATAATTCCATGTTAACTTATTATTTCCACGCATTACTCACTAATAAGTGAGTTAACTTCCATGTCAACTTATTATTTCCACGCATTACTCACTAATAAGTGAATTAACGACTGCCATTTACATCAAGACTAAAATTTTAAAAGTTTAAAAGTATAGGAACGTAGAATTATCCAATTGGAGAATATGGAGCAAATCTACAATTATACATATAACCTATATTTTATAATATGTATTTTATGCGCTAGTTGGGATCTGTATTTGTTAATTATTTCCCACATTGGGGCATGAACTTTTTTTGTCCAACTTTTAAAGAAATATTGGGGACTAACTTGAAAAAAATAATAATTTAAGCTTCAATGTGGGAACAATTGCCAAGTTCAAGCCTCAAAGAGTGCATCAACTCTTTTCGAATAAATGGGACTTCTTACAAATTATACGATCTCACTAAAACCTTCCTTACATAATACGAGTTTAAGTTAAAGGTTTTTTTTCTTTAAATTATTAGATACTGATTAAATTCCAATTTTGGTCTCTTTATATTTTATTTTAAAATTAAATTACAATGATCAAATTTCAATTTGGTTCCAATACTACGTTAAACTTTTAATTTATATACTTTATATTTTTATATAATGTAAGCCTTCCTTACCTCGTGTGGATCTAACTCTATGCTTAAATTTAATATTTAATATTTATATTTTAATTTTTAACATAATTTGATATCTCAATTTTTAATTAAAACACTGGCATGAAATTAAGAATTGTTGACTTCAGTAAATTTAGATCTATTGGAATATCTTTTTTTGTCACATGATTACCAAATGAGTATTTTTTATTTCAAAATGTCACACCAGTAACCAAAAATTTTAACGGTATTAACAACTAGATCTAAAATTTTAAATTAAAAAATTAGAGGGACTAAAGTTTTGAAAATAAACGTATGGGGACTAAATTTTAAATATATGAAAAGTACAAGAACACATCGTAACCTCTAAATTTTTACTTTATAATTTAACTCAAAAAATTAATCTAATGTGAAACGTGAATAAAAACCATACTAGTTATATGATAACAATATGAATTAAAAAGTAAAATAAAATATAAGTAAAGCATGATACAATATGAAAAATATATAATAATATAATTTTTTTTTTATTGACACATGAAAGTGGTGTAAAGATCGGAATTGTTTCACCCTTGGAGTGTAGAGAACCATAAGATGGAGATGATGGAGTTGGATAGAGAAGAAAAGGGAAGAAGGAGCTGAAAGAATAAGAGAACGTGTGTGCGCGTGTATGTGTGTGTGAGCCAGATCCATTTGCTAAGAAGTAAGAGATGTATATAAATGGATTGATCGCCCATGCTATGTGGCTTTTCTTGATAGGTCAACATGTCATTCATTAATATTTTGTTAGGTTGGCAATATGATGTGAAGTGATCAAGATGCATGGTATATAGGTAATGAGTGATAGATGTATTGTCAGTATGACTAGATTGTATGGTCTTGACAATCTCATAAAACATTTCCTATAACGAATGAGGAGAACGCTGATGAATCACGCTAGACAGCAAGAATGATAATTCAATAAAGCTATATGTGTAACAATTCATAATATTTTACTCCGTTAAAAAAACTATGCATGCACAATCAAAACAATGTCCAATACACAACGTACAAAAACCACCCATTATGTCAAGGAAAATAAAATAACTTTTACAATTCATAAGCTTTAATATTTGACCCATGCCTATGCAACCACCAAACAGATTTTTAAGACTAACGCACGTCGGGCGAACAGCCGGGGAATCGATCTTCCAATAGTCGAAAACTTTTTGATCAATTGAATTGTCGCTTGTTATAAGCATCTCCATTTACAAAACCGGGATTCTCAGAGGGGAATTGAGGTTGTGCCATGACTATGCCACCTTGATCCGGAATTGGAGCATTGCTCGTATCCTTCGCTTTCGAGTTTAGGGTTTGATAATAGAAGACTCCGAAAATCGAACTTAAAGCGGACAAGACGGCTCCGACGGCAAAGACTCCGGGTTTGATAACATAGCAGTAGATGCCACCATCTTTGTAAACTTGTTCACCTCGTCGATCATTGAGTGCAGCACCAGTTAGCAATAGGCCGATTGCTGTCATAAATGTTATCCTGCATCAATGTTTTGTGGATATAAACATAGAAAAACCTTAGGGTTCTGCGAAAAAATTAAGAAAATCGAAAACCAATTGGAAGAGTAATGTAATTGGATTGATTTTGTTAAAATCATTTTGGTTTGGATATTACTTTAAAATTATTTGATTTCTATTGGGTTTGTTCGGTTTTGAACACAAATTAAAAATCATAATTAATCTTCAAATTGAATCAATTTAGACCATATTATGTTTTTTTATATAATATTAAGAGTGAGAGATGAGAGTGACACAGTTTAAATCCATATCAAATGATTGTCGGTCAAAAGCTTTAACCACTATTCCCACAATTTTTTCTTCTCGAAATAACTCTTAAAAGTTGGTATTTGATTAACTCGTGATATAAAATTTAATCAGGATTTTAGGTTACTGTGTACATATACACATACACAAAATGATAAGAAGAGATAAAACAACATTTAGTCCTTGAATTTAGTAAGTATAATAACGTGACATTTTGAGATTTTGTCAAGTCATCACTTAAAATCTTTTAAAAATATTGTATAAAATCTTAAAAATACAAAAAAAAAAAAAAAGAATATCGAAACTTTTTAAACAAATAGTTGGTGTCATGGCATAATTCCATAGTGCAACTTCATTACACTTGAACGAAAACCAAATTTAAAAACTAAATTGAGAAAAAGTGTTGCCAAGTTTGAGAAAAAAAGTTCAAGAACTAAAATAAAATTTTTTATGAAATTTAAAGATTAAATATTATTTATCCTAAAAAAAAAAAAGAAAAAGAAATCTACAAGTAGTGTGATTGAAAAATTACCAAGAAACAATACAGAAGCAAAGAGCTTTAGTCCAATTAGAACTATGAGATTGAGCATTGTTTCTTTTGCAGCAAAAACAGCCAGTGGAGAAATTTATTACTATTTGACCCATCAAAAGAGTTGCTGCTGATATTAAGCTTAGAACCAGTGCTGGGCTTCGTGGATATACACATTCTCCCAGTTCTAGTGTAACTTGTGAAGCCTTTAAAACAAATAAAAGAAAATTAATTAGTAAAAATACAGAAACCCAATATAATTTTAGAAAAAACCCTTAAAATTTACAAATTAGATGTTTTATTTTTACCTTAACCCTTGTAACTTCAGCTGCAAAGCCAGCACCTGCTGATATTATACCCAAAAGGGCCACAAAGAAGCATAAAATTCCCTTTTTCTCCATCTCTTACACTTTTTTCCTGGAAAATTTCTGTTTGGCTGATGGGAAAATATGTTACCTAGGAATGTCTGGATTTTGAAACCAAGGCCGCTTTGCTGGTTCTGAATTTTGTGTGATGGCTTTGGAATGACTTTATGCAATATTTATAGGATATTTGGCTAACATATTATATGAATTTATCAAATTATTTATTTATTTTAAATGTTATTCATTAATCAGATTTAGTTTTTTTTTTAATATTCTTCTTTGTCATTAGGGTAGTGAACATGTAAGGTAGTCGTTTTTCTTAGTCAAAATGAAAGAATTATTATTTTATACATGTTAGTTATGTTTATTTTGGGATTAAACTGAGTATAATCCTAACTTTGCAAAGGGTTAAAGTACCTAGGAGGCCCCTGTATTACAGGGGCTGAATCAAATTAGTGTCTATTATTAAATAGATCAATTTGGTCCTTCAACTATTAAAAAGAATCATATAAATCAAAATTGTAACAGAATTAACATTTATTGTATAAAAAATGTCTTGAAAATTATTATTTTACAATTGTAGTTCAATTTCAAACAAAGATTTCATTTACAGAACCATAAAAACTTTTAAAATATTAACTATTAAATAGTAAATGATATTTTTTAAATAACAACTGTTAACTCTATTCCAATTTGGCTTTCTTGATTTTTTAATAGTATAAGAATTAAATTGATCCATTTAATGGTAGAAAGACTAATTTGATCCAAACCTTGTAATATATAGACCTCTCAAGTACATTCACCTTTGCAAAGGTATGCTAGATTTATTATAAAAAGAAAATTACAAGAAAATAGAAAAATTAATTATTGAGGGGAGGCCAACTCTATCAAGAGAATTCTGTGAAGTGTTATTCGTTGGAAGTCAACAGACCCCTCAATAGGTTGATATTATCTTTGGGGTCTTTCTGACTTTGATTAGAACTCGAGTGCCTAAAGAGACACCTAGTTCAACAGAGCGAGGATGCCTTGTTAGAAGCCTAAACATGTGAACCATGTATGATTGTGCATTGTCTAACTCGAACCCATGCCCTAAATCTTATAGGACATTTTTGGTTAAGCATGTTTGTTAGCCCAAGGGCCTTATACGCTAAAGGGTACGGGTTAAAATCCCATCAAGAGCAAATGTTGAGATATTCTTAGTCAATGACCATGCACCTTAACATAAAAACATTCCCAAATAATAATGTAAATGTCGCTCCACCTTAACATAAATAAAATTCCCAAATATTTTAATTGGCCCTTATTACAATAAATACTCATTCATAAATACTGAAAATATAAAAATATTTAAAACAAGTAAAACATCTTCTGCATGGGCCACCTCGTATCCACTCCAACCCGGTCCAAGCTTTATACGTCACTTGCGATGTTGGTAAAAATTGGGTGAGTCAAACAGACTCAGTGCATAGCTATTTCACATGTCTCCACATATGGGCTTGGCCCATATCCACACAGTTCACATACAAAAATTATGCAATTATGAAGCCCAACCCATCCTAATGTCCATCCATCACACCTACCTTGGCAGACTTGCTGCCCAAGGCCGTGGCTAATCCACCGATCAACCAAGTGATCCCACATATCTTACCTTGGCAGACTTGCTGCCCAAGGCCGTGGCTAAGCCACCGATCACATAAGTGATCCCACATATCAATCAGTCCACGGTGATGCACACAGCTATCAACCGCCGAGATGTGGCACCTAGCCACCACCTCCCTTGATGAAGCACATAGCTAACATCAAGCGTTAATGTAGCACAAGGCTAACATTAGACCACGTACATAATGTACACCCTTTCCTTCGATATTCATGTCCCAAATCCCATGCATAGATATGTCATGCCACAATATCATTAAAATAAGCATACATCACATGATATCACAATTTCATGCATATACCATAGGAAATTTATTGTCATAGAGTACTGACCTGATTATTCGATCACCCACCATGGGTATTCACAATCTTAGTCCTTATTTCGGCTATCATTCATATCATAAACATACATACATAGATAACAGGAGAATAGTGCGATAACTACGCACCTGACTATTTAGCGAAATCCCGAACTGTTTGAATCTAACCAGATCTTGGAACGTGGTTTTCCTCCTCCCTTAATGCCGATTTGGTCTTCTACCAAATGCCGATTTGGTCTTCTACCAAATCCCGAATCCACACTTAATATTCTTACCAAAACGAATCGAAATCCAGAAAGCTCCTCTTAATCACTGTCAAATTGCCTATTTCTTCTGAATCCCGAAATCACACACTTGTACCCAAAATCCTGTCGAAATCCCTTGATAAATCGAATCCCGAAAGAATCCCTAGTGCTTCCTTAACGCTAACACCACATGCGTTGGAAAGATCAAGAGGAGAAAAGAGTGTAGTCGGCAGCCCCTTTCCTTAGAGAATCGACTTTGGAAACAAAGATTAAGATGGTGTTGAAGAAAAGAAGAATAAAGGAATGGAAGAGGCCTAGGAGAATTCGGCAAAAGGAGAAATAAGTTGTAACACCCCTTACCCGAGACCGTTGCCGGAGTCGAGCACGAGGCATTACTAGACTTAACTTACTAGTTCTGGGCATAAAAATTGAAACTGTCCGTCTGCGTCATGTTCACTAAATTAATTATAACTCGAGTTACGAAACTCGAAATCTAGATCCGTAAATTTTCCCTGAAACTAGACTCATATATCTTCTTACTATAATTTTTCCAGAATTTTTGGTGTGGCCAATTAGTACAGTTTATTAGTTAAAGTCTCCCCTATTACACAGTTTGACAGTTCTGACCTCTCTTCACTAAAAATCAATTATCTCATAATATACAACTCGTTTTCCTACACCATTTTCTTTATATGAAAATAGACTCAATAATATTTAATTCTATATCTCATGAACAACCTAATTCAATTTCTAATATTTTTGGTGATTTTTCAAAATCACATCACTACTACTGTCCAACTATTCCCCTGCATATAATTACATAATTTCTTTAAAATAATTATCAACTAGACATTTCATAACATCCACAACCATGTTCTTAATTAACCATTTTAATGGCTAATCATTACCAAACATTTACAAGTCCATAATAAGCCATATCATAAGGTCACACACATAAAATGGCTAAGTCCCTATACATGCCATAACTTAAAACGTTCGAGTCACAAAATACCAATATAATCCTTTGATAGTGTGTAACGATCTCCGACGTCCTTTCGATCCCCGAGTTGGCTTGCAATACTATAAAAAAAAATAAAGAATGGGAGTAAGCATAAAGCTTAGTAAGTTTACATGTAAATAGATGACAACATTCTTAATGAATTAACTTATTCTTTTCTTATCAAGATCACTTAAGCTTTTAACTCAATATACTCAAACTTGTATTCTTACCTTGCCTTTTTAACATGAATTTATCTTACCTTACCTTTTTAACATGAATTTATCTTACCTTACCTTTTTAACATGAATTTATCTTACCTTACCTTTTTAGCTTGAACTTGTCTTACCTTTACTTTGGTATACTCTTTGAATTTTCCCGTTGAACCACTTGGAATACTAAGGATACGCGGGTACCTTTCCTTATGAAACTTAACCATTGCCATGTCTTGACATGGTCTTACGTGGTATCCTTGCTTTGTGAACTCACCAATGCCATGCCTTGGCATGGTCTTACATGGGACCTTTGCCTTATAAATTCACCAATGCCATGCCTTGGCATGGTCTTACATGGGACCTTTGCCTTATAGTAACTTATCAATGCCATGTCTTGACATGGTCTTACATGATTTCCTTAAACCCTAATGTCATGACATTTGTATCCTACACATTCCTAAGGTTCAACCGGAACTTTCTGAGATAGCTTTTCCGTCAATTCATACTTGAGTCTTTAAATAATAAATTTACAGAATAAATATGTAAATGCTGGAATTTAATGATATTAAATATAAAATAACAGAATATTGCATTTATTTACTGCAAACTTACATCGAAACAAAATCGATAAACTATATCGATTTAGTCCACTATCTTTTTCTTTCCCCGATCTAACTCTGGATTTCGTTCTTCTTGATCTATAATAGCAAATTTAGCTTATTTAATACTCATATTTATCAAAACAATCCTTAACTCTAATTTTGGCAAAATTACAATTTTGCCCCTAAACTTTTACATATTTACGATTTTGCCCCTAGGCTCGAAAATTAAACTTCAGCCCTTATCCTTATGTTTTCTAACATGCTGAACATTTTTCCCTTCTATAGCAACTTCAAATTCTTACCAACACATACTTATGAATAATAACAACTTTTACTAATTTAGTCCAAACTACTTAAATTCATCAAAAATCCAAAGACAAAACTTGTTAATCTAACACATATCTTTCATTTTCTACCATCAAACAACAAAAATCACAAGTTCTCATCAATGGCATAACTCAAAATATTCATCAAAATTTAAAATTGAAACATGGGTTTTGTAGCACTTGAAGAAACGATCTCAAAAACGTAAAAATTATCAAAAACCAAGCTAAAACATACCTTCAATCTTCAATTTAAGCTTAGAAATGCAAAAGATACAAAGCTTCAAAGTTTTCTTTTTCTCTCTTTGAGTTTCGGCAAGCAGATGGTAAAATGAAAACCATCCACTCATATTTCTTTTATTATAGCATTAATATATAATATAAAATAATACAAATTTTTAACATATAACTTTAACATATAAAAACATATATGTTATCATTATGCCGTCCACTATACTCAAATGAAAAATTATGGCTAAATTACCCTATCAACCCTTAAATTAAAGAAATCATCAATTCAACCACTTAATCAAGCTATAAGGCTACTTTTACCACTTATGCGATTTAGTCCTTTTCTTTAAATTAAGCACACTAACAATAAAATTAATTCACGAAACTTTCACACATGTAAATTCACATATTATAAGCACTGAAAATAATATTAAAATATTTTACTGACTCGGATTTGTGGTTTCACAACCACTATTCCGTTTAGGCCCTATTTCGGGATGTTACATTTCTCCCCCCCTTTAGGGATTTTCGTCCTCGAAAATCTTACCTGTAAAGAGATTTGGGTACTGTTTTCGCATAGTCTCTTCGGGCTCCCATGTAGCCTCTTCTATTCCATGCCTATTCCATAATACTTTCACAAGTGCAATACTTTTATTCCTTAATTGCTTAACCTCTCGGGCTAGAATTTTTATTGGTTCCTCCCCGTAAGTCATATCTGGCTGAATCTCAACCTCTGTTTGCAAAATCACATGCGATGGATCTGAACGATAACGACGTAGCATAGACACATGAAACACATTATGAATCTTCTCTAACTCAGTTGGCAAAGCCAAACGATATGCCAATGGCCCAACTCTCTCGATCACCTCAAACGGTCCAATAAAACGGGGACTTAATTTGCCTTTCTTGCCAAATCTGAGAACTTTCTTCCACGGGGATACTTTCAAGAACACTCTATCACCAACTTGAAATTCAATGTCTTTTCTTTTCAATTTGCATAGGATTTCTGTCTATCTGAAGCTGCTTTCAAGCAATCTCGGATGACTTTTACTTTCTCTTCTGTTTCTTTGACTAGATCAACCCCGTAAATCTGATTTTCCTTAAGCTCTGTCCAATACAAAGGTGTGCGACATTTACGTCCATACAAAGCTTCATAAGGTGCCATCTTCAAACTCGATTGATAACTATTATTATAGGCAAACTCTACTAACGATAAATATTTCTCCCAACTACTTTGAAATTCCAATACACAACATCTAAGCATATCTTCAAATACCTGAATAACTCTCTCTGATTGACCATCAGTCTGAGGATGGAAAGCTGTACTAAAACTCAACTTTGTACCTAAAGCTTCCTGCAATTTCTTCCAAAACCGTGAGGTAAATCTCGGATCCCTATCTGAGATAATCGATAACGGTACTCCATGTAGTCTCACAATCTCTGTAATATATAACTCGGCCAACTTGTCAAGTGAATAATCCATACGAACTGGGATAAAATGAGCCGACTTTGTTAACTTATCAATCACAACCCATACTGCATCTTTCTTTCTCGGTGTCGAAGGCAATCCTGTCACAAAATCCATAGTAACTCGATCCCATTTCCACTCGGGAACTAATACAGGCTGCAATAAACCTGAAGGTACCTGATGTTTGGCCTTTACCTGCTGACAGATCAAGCATCTAGAAACAAACTCTGATATATCGCTTTTCATTCCTGTCCACCAATACATTTTCTTCAAATCATTATACATCTTTGTACTACCTGGGTGAATAGACAAAGAACTGCTATGTGCTTCCTGTAAGATTTTCTTAATAAGCTCATCATTCTTTGGTACACATACTCTGTCTCTGAACAACAAACAACCGTCAGAACCGATCTGAAAATCAGACTCTACACCTGACTCGCACTGAACTCTTTTGGTTTGCAACTCACTGTCATCCTTCTGAGCTTCACAAATTTCTTCAAGAAACGTCGATTTAACTCTCAACTAAGCTAAGATAGAACCATCATCTGATAATGCCAAACTAGTGTGCAAAGCTCTCAATGCAAATAAAGATTTTCTACTCAAAGCATCAGCAACGACATTTGCCTTACCCGGGTGATAATCGATCACTAGCTCGTAATCTTTAATCAACTCTAGCCATCTTCTTTGCCTCAAGTTCAGATCTTTCTGAGTCATCAAGTACTTCAAACTTTTGTGATCAGTGAATATTCGGCATTTCTCACCATATAAGTGATGTCTCCAGATTTTCAATGCAAATACAATAGCAGCTAGCTCTAAATCATGTGTCGGATAGTTTTTCTCATATAGCTTTAACTGTCTAGAGGCATAAGCAATTACCCTTCCTTCCTGCATAAGTACACAGCCTAGTCCATTCAAGGATGCATCACTGTAAATCACAAACTCTTTACCCGGTTCTGGTTGTATTAAAACAGGAGCTTCAGTCAACAATGCCTTTAACTTGTCGAAACTCTGCTGACACTTCTCAGTCCATTCAAACTTGACACCTTTTTGTAGCAATCTTGTCAATGAAGTAGCTATCATGGAAAATCCCTCTACAAATCGTCTATAATAACCGGCAAGACCAAGAAAACTTCTGACCTCTGATACATTCCTGGGAAGCTTCCAATCAACAATGGCTGAAATCTTATTCGGATCAACTTTAATACCTTCACCTGAGACAACGTGTCCAAGAAAACAAACTTCCCGTAACCAGAACTCACTTTTGCTAAATTTGGCATAAAGCTGATTATCTCTCAAAATCTGTAAAACTGTTCTCAAATGCTCTGCATGCTCAGTCTCATCATGAGAATAAATCAAGATGTCATCAATGAACACGACTACAAACTTGTCCAAATAAGGTCTAAAAATTCGGTTCATTAAATCCATGAAAATAGCAGGAGCATTAGTTAAGCCAAATGGCATCACAAGAAACTCATAGTGACCATACCTAGTTCGAAAAGCAGTTTTTGGAACATCTGACTCTTTAACTCGCAACTGATAGTATCCAGATCTCAAATCTATCTTAGAAAACACAGTGGCTCCCTTCAATTGATCAAACAAATCATCTATTCTAGGTAATGGATATTTGTTCTTGATGGTTACCTTGTTAAGCTGTCGATAGTCTATGCACAATCTCATGGAACCGTCCTTCTTTTTCACAAATAATACTGGTGCACCCCATGGTGAATAACTAGGTCTTACAAAGCCTTTATCAGTTAATTCCTGTAGCTAAGCTTTCAATTCTTTTAATTCTATTGAAGCCATTCTATAAGGAACAATAGAAAAAGGTGTGGTACCTGGAATCAATTCAATACCAAACTCAACTTCTCTGATAGGAGGCAAACCTGGTAGTTCTTCCGGAAACACATCAGGGAACTCATTTACCACAGGCACTGATTCAATTTTCAACTCTGGATCTTTAGAATTCAACACAAAAGCAAGATAAGCTTCACATCCTTTCCTTAAACATTTCTGAGCAGACATAACAGAAATTATGGAAATTGAACTATCTGACTCATCTGAATTAACCCGAAGGAACTCACCATTTTCACATTTCAACTCAATGAATCTTTTTCCACAATTCACTATCACATCATGTGCAGTTAACCAATCCATACCAAGAATCACATCAAACTCATCAAATGGCAATAGCATGAGATCAGCCGGAAAACAGTAACCTCTAATCATCAAAGGACATTTTTTACATACTTTGTTTACTAACACATGCTGACCTAATGGGTTCGATACTTAAATCACAAATTCTGTAAACTCTATGGGCATGTTCATACTAGGCATTAATTTCATGCAAACATAGGAATGGGTTGACCCCGGATCAATCAAAGCAATAACATTAACATCATGAAGAGAAAATGTACCCGTAATTACGTCGGGGGAAGATGCCTCTTCACGAGCATGGGTAGCATAAGTCCTTGTGGGTGCTCAAACATCTGATCTTGTTGCTGTATCTCTAAATGTACCTCTACCTGCCCCTACTCCTGAATTTCTCTGAGATCTGCCTCTAACGGGGGCATTACCTGATCTTGCACTCGGTATTACTTCTTTTTTAACCATCTCGGGACACTCCCGAATGAAATGATCTGGTGCACCACATCAGAAACAACCAGTCTTAGTTGCTCGACATTGACCTGGATGACGTCGACCACATTAAGGACACTCGAGCCTATCAGGCTGAATACTGCCAACACTCGCAATCGAAGTGGTTTGAGCTTTTGAATCTATAAATCTTCCACCTCTGTTTCGGCTAGAATACCCGGTTGAAAAATTAGGTCCCGTAGAAAACTCTCTAGGTCTCTTGGATGTAGACTAAAATGACTTGCTCATCTGTCTTTTCTTCGTGTCTTGCATCTCAATTTCAGTTTTACCCTTTCTTTTTAACAACTCTTCTGCCTTACAGGCTCGTTCAACTAAAACAACAAACTCCTTTATCTCTAAAACACCAACTGACAGTCGGATATCATCATTGAGCCCATCCTCAAATCTTTTGCACATGATAGCCTCTGTAGACACACACTCTCGAGCATAATTGCTGAGTCGAATAAATTCACGTTCATAGTCGATCACAGTCATCTTACCCTGTTTTAACTCAAGGAAATCTTTTCTTTTCTGGTCAATAAACCTCTGACTAATGTACTTCTTACGGAACTCCTCTTGAAAGAAATCCCAAGTAACTCTTTCTTTCGGTACTACTGACACAAGTGTCTTCCACCACTGGTAGGCCGAATCTCTAAGAAGTGACACCACACATTTAATACATTCTTCCGGTGTGCAGGATAACTTATCAAAGACTCTGATAGTGTTCTCGAGCTAAAATTCAGCTTTCTCTGCATCATCATCTTTGGTAGCCCGAAACTCTTCAGCCCCTTGTTTTCTGATCTTGTCAACAGGTGGTTTCTCTCTTCTAACGGTATTTATAACTGGGGAAGCTACATGGGTAGTCTGTGGATCATGAGGGGGTGGAGGTCTAACGGCCGGGTTCATACCAACGAACTCAGCAAACCATTCATTCATTGCTTGGAAGAAGGCTTCTCGAGCCCCTCCTCCCTGAGTAACTGTAACGGGCCTTTCACGACTATCTGGTGGCAACGTCCCTTCAGTGGGAGCGGGCGCATTACTCTCTACATCATCTGTACCATCTCGTTCGGGATCCATAACTATAAAAAAAATTTTAAATCGTCAAGAGTCGTCACACTATCAAAATATAAGTATGGCATGTATAGATAGACTCTTACTCATACTAAATATTTCGAGAATCGACTAAACCTTGCTTTGATACCAATAAATGTAACACCCCTTACCCGAGACCGTTGCCGGAGTCGAGCACGAGGCATTACTAGACTTAACTTACTAGTTCTGGGCATAAAAATTGAAACTGTCCATCTGCGTCATGTTCACTAAATTAATTATAACTCGAGTTAAGAAACTCGAATTCTAGATCCGTAAATTTTACCTGAAACTAGACTCATATATCTTCTTACTATAATTTTTCCAGAATTTTTGGTGTGTCCAGTTAGTACATTTTATTACTTAAAGTCTCCCCTATTACACAGTTTGACAGTTCTGACCTCTCTTCACTAAAAATCAATTATCTCATAATATACAACTCATTTTCCTACATAGTTTTCTTTATATGAAAATAGACTCAATAATATTTAATTATATATCTCATGCACAACCTAATTCAATTTCTACTATTTTTGGTGATTTTTCAAAATCACATCACTGCTGCTGTCCAACTATTCCCCTGCATATAATTACATAATTTCTTTAAAATAATTATCAACTAGACATTTCATAACATCCACAACCATGTTCTTAATTAACCATTTTAATGGCTAATCATTACCAAACATTTACAAGTCCATAATAAGCCATATCATAAGGTCACACACATAAAATGGCTAAGTCCCTATACATGCCATAACTTAAAACGTTCGAGTCACAAAATACCAATATAATCCTTTGATAGTGTGTAACGATCTCCGACGTCCTTTCGATCCCCGAGTTGGCTTGCAATACTATAAAAAAAATAAAGAATGGGAGTAAGCATAAAGCTTAGTAAGTTTACATGTAAATAGATGACAACATTCTTAATGAATTAACTTATTCTTTTCTTATCAAGATCACTTAAGCTTTTAACTCAATATACTCAAACTTGTATTCTTACCTTGCCTTTTTAACATGAATTTATCTTACCTTACCTTTTTAACATGAGTTTATCTTACCTTACCTTTTTAACATGAATTTATCTTACCTTACCTTTTTAGCTTGAACTTGTCTTACCTTTACTTTGGTATACTCTTTGAATTTTCCCGTTGAACCACTTGGAATACTAAGGATACGCGGGTACCTTTCCTTATGAAACTTAACCATTGCCATGTCTTGACATGGTCTTACGTGGTATCCTTGCCTTGTGAACTCACCAATGCCATGCCTTGGCATGGTCTTACATGGGACCTTTGCCTTATAAATTCACCAATGCCATGCCTTGGCATGGTCTTACATGGGACCTTTGCCTTATAGTAACTTATCAATGCCATGTCTTGACATGGTCTTACATGATTTCCTTAAACCCTAATGTCATGACATTTGTATCCTACACATTCCTAAGGTTCAACCGGAACTTTCTGAGATAGCTTTTCCGTCAATTCATACTTGAGTCTTTAAATAATAAATTTACAGAATAAATATGTAAATGCTGGAATTTAATGATATTAAATGTAAAATAACAGAATATTGCATTTATTTACTGCAAACTTACATCGAAACAAAATCGATAAACTATATCGATTTAGTCCACTATCTTTTTCTTTCCCCGATCTAACTCTGAATTTCGTTCTTCTTGATCTATAATAGCAAATTTAGCTTATTTAATACTCATATTTATCAAAACAGTCCTTAACTCTAATTTTGGAAAAATTACAATTTTGCCCCTAAACTTTTACATATTTACGATTTTGCCCCTAGGCTCGAAAATTAAACTTCAGCCCTTATCCTTATGTTTTCTAACATGCTGAACATTTTTCCCTTCTATAGCAACTTCAAATTCTTACCATAACATATACTTATAAACAATAACAACTTTTACTAATTTAGTCCAAACTACTTAAATTCATCAAAAATCCAAAGACAAAACTTGTTAATCTAACACATATCTTTCATTTTCTACCATCAAACAACAAAAATCACAAGTTCTCATCAATGGCATAACTCAAAATATTCATCAAAATTCAAAATTGAAACATGGGTTTTGTAGCACTCGAAGAAACGATCTCAAAAAACGTAAAAATTATCAAAAACCAAGCTAAAACATACCTTCAATTTAAGCTTAGAAATGCAAAAGATACAAAGCTTCAAAGTTTCTTTTTCTCTCTTTGAGTTCGACAAGCAGATGGTAAAATGAAAACCATCCACTCATATTTCTTTTATTATCATTAATATATAATTAAATAATACAAATTTTAACATATAACTTTAACATATAAAAACATATATGTTATCATTATGCCGTCCACTATACTCAAATGAACAATTATGGCTAAATTACCCTATCAACCCTTAAATTAAAGAAATCATCAATTCAACCACTTAATCAAGCTATAAGGCTACTTTTACCACTTATGCGATTTAGTCATTTTCTTTAAATTAAGCACACTAACAATAAAATTAATTCACGAAACTTTCACACATGTAAATTCACATATTATAAGCACTGAAAATAATATTAAAATATTTTACTGACTCGAATTTGTGGTTTCGCAACCACTATTCCGTTTAGGCCCTATTTCGGGATGTTACATAAGTGAAGAAAAGAATTTCCAAATGATGATCCCCCTTATATATACTACTCAAATTCGGCCACAAGTTCACCCTCCATTCATATCCCCTTATTACTTTCCTCTATGCTCCATACCTCTCATTCAAAA
>CM016621.1:3482946-3531006 GCA_005393395.2 Gossypium australe | reverse complement strand
TGTAGTTATTTTAGTTGTATTTTATATTGTCTATATTAAATGTTAATGTATTATAATTAGCTTTAATATTTATGTATAAATGCATATTTGTCACATGATTATTGTTTAGAATAAAAAACATATTTTTGCAAAATTAATATTTAATCTAAAGTTTTTTAAAATAAGGCAATGTTTTAGTGTTTAGAAATTCGGGAAATAGTGCGCAATCGTGCTGGGTTACGATTTTCCGTTTGGCTAAATAACTAAATATCCTTTTAACAAGGTTTATAAATTATGAGATGATCTTAGTGACGAGGGTTTAAAAATATCATGTCCAATCGTGCTGGATGTGATGTTTATATTCTTTCGGATCGAAGAACTCTCAAATTTTAAATCAAAATTGTTCGAAGGTTTTTTTATAAATTATGAGATGACTTTAATCACGAGGGTTTAAAAAATGTTGTGTCCAATCGTGCTGGATGTGATATTTATATTCTTTCGGAATAAAGAAATCTCAAGTTTCAAATAAAAAACTTATTCTTGAGAACTCAAAATGTTGTATCCTAACTTATTGGGTGTGATGTTTTGCATCTTGAGGTAAGAATCTTCTAAAATAAAAGATGCATCTAGCTTCAAAGTTATAAAATGCTATATCCTAACTTATTGGGTGCGGTGTTTTTATTTCTTTGAAATAGGTAATTCTTGGTTTTACTTCTAATAAGGGATCTTATTTTAAACTTTTTAAATTTCAAACATTTGGACATGTTTTTATCAATTAGGTACCAATTTTTGGGCGTTATGAGGGTGCTAACCCTTCCTCATACGTAACCGACTCCCGAACCTGTTTTCTCGTTTTTCGTAGACCAAAATCAAATGTTTTAAATAAAACGTTTTACAAGGTGATTCAATCACACCTAAGTAAAAAGGGATTGGTGGCGACTCCTATTTTGTTTTAAAGTCAATCCCCATTTTCTAAACCCGATTTTTAAAATGGTTTCGACAATAATAGTAAAACATACTAAAGTGGATGAACATCTTTTCTTCTCATCCATTTTTCTCAATTGCCGAAACTAGAGAAGAAAAGAAAGGGCTTGAGCTTTGAAACTTTCGGCTTTTGCATGATCAATTAAGGTATGAATTTGAGTTCGGTTTTTGATAATTTTTACGTTTTTGAAATCGTTGCTTTGAATACTAGCTAGCCCAAGCTTGAATTTTTGAATTTGATGATGTATTCATGAAATGCCATTGTTGATAGCTTGATGAAATTGATGTTTAGTGATGGAAAATAAATATAGAATGATAGATTGTTAAGTTTAATTAAGACATTTTTGGTAAAAATGTCTAAAAAGGATTATATTGTGAAATTTATAAATTGAGGGGTCAAAATGTGAAATAAATGAAATGAATGAGCTTGTATTAAAGCTATGAAAATTCGGCTCTTAAGAAGTTTAGTCCAATTTTGAGTATTTTGTGTTCTGTGCAACAGGGACTAAATTGTAAAAATGATAAATGTTAGGGGTAAAATAGTAAATTGATATATGTTTTTGGATTATATTGAATGAGAAAAATGTTGAATGAGATTAATTTGGAATTATTTAGATCAGGAACAAAAAGAATCGGGATTGGATCGGGGAAAAGCGAAGTTGAACGAATAGCCTGGAAAACCTAATCTGTCGATTTTCGAGGTAAGGTTTTAAGCAATTGGGTTGAATTGAATTATTATCTATAATGAAGTACATGAATTAAATAGAGGTAATATGTATAATATGTCAATGCCGAATGTATTATTGGTTGGAAGATGAATTTAGTTGAATGTGAAGTATAAAATATATGCTCATGACATGACTAAGTGAGACATTGATGTCAAGAAATGACTATGGTTGAAAATGATGAATAATTGTTTATTAATAATATTTAGCCGAATGTGGAATGATATAGAAATGAATAAATTATTTTTATACATATATATATATATATGTGTGTGTGATTGGGATTAAAAATTTTATATATATATGTGAGCTTATTTAGACAAGTATCAAGACCAAGAAATGTGCTAAGTGAGTGAACTTGAATACCGAGCACTGTGTGTGCGAAATCGGTCATGTGGCACTAAGTGTGCGAATTTAACATCCGAGTACTAAGTGTACGAAATCGGATAGTAAGCACTAAATGTGCGAATTTAATTTCCGTGTACTAAGTGTAGGGAATCGGATAATAAGCACTAAGTGTGAGAATCTATTTTCCGAGCACTAAGTGTGCGAAATCGGACAAAGAATTTTAATTGCATGAATTGAACTTTAAAACACGTTTGGTACAAAAGGAATTTCGGTCGATGAGTATGGAAGGTGTGAGTGTAAACACCAATGTAATGGTTGAAATCGGTAAGTTTCCGATAATATGAGAGTTTATTATTTGAATGGTAAGTATAAATCTCATAAGTAGTTTATGAATAAAAACTGACTGTTAAATGTATGTATGTTCGGATTTTGGAACTATGAAAGGTGATAGGTTAATATTCTTTTGTATTCAAGTGATGAATGAATTTAAGACTTATGAGGAGTCTATTTTTGATTGGAATAAACGAGAACATTAATTGAATTCTGTACAATGAGATAACTGAGTTTTTGTAAAGATAGGTCAGAACCATCGAACATTGAAACAGGGGAAACTTTAATGAATAATCTGTACTAATTGGCCATAAGAAAAATTCTGGAAAAATTATAGTAAGAAGATATATGAGTCTAATTTCAAGGAAAATTTACGGATCTAAATTTCGAGTTTCGTAACTGAGGACAATATCAACCTATTGAAGGGTTTGTTGACTCTTGATGGACAATACTTGACAGACTTCTCCTAACGGAATTGATCTCCCCACAACATTAATTACTAAAAGAATAAAAAATATATAAAATATAAAAAATATAGTCAACTTATAATCATTCTTTTGATACATATAACCACTTAATTTGCAAGCAAAAAGTATTTAGTAATGTAGGGTTGTTGGACCAACCGGCTATACCTATCTGGAATAATGTTTTTCTAAAATTAAAATAATTTTTATTTTAAGTAGGAATAATTTATGTTAATTTTTGGATGATTCATCACATTCTTTTTAATTCAAAATGTTCTTTATTTCAATTCAACCATTTTAAATTTTTATAAATCAAATCAAATTTGAATTTGGGATTGGAATCAAATACCGTGACCTTTACACAGAAAGCGTCCCATGGAGGTTTACATATTAAATGGGGTTCATTTGATCCACTCGAACTGGCCTGATTCGAAAAACAAGTGACGAAACCTATCTGCTTGAAGCCTTGATGGCCCAACAAAACATTTATGGGAAATTAGGGCTACCTTGGTAAATAGGGAAAGTAATCTTAGAAGATTTGTAATATGATAAGATTTGATTTTTTTTTAATCTGGGAGATTATGTAAATTCTTTAATTGTAAATATGCTTCGATTTTGTTTGTTGATATAACTCGATCTATGCCGTCGATTTTGGGGGAGCTCAACTATAAATAGAAAGCCTTCCCCTCAGTTGTAATTCAGCCATTGTTTCTATTATTCTGAGTTAAAGAATATATTGAGAGCATTTACTCAAATACCTTGTGTGCATTGCTTTTCTGTTGTTATTTTGCTCTTTTGAGTTTTTTTTTTTGTTTTTGAAATTGCTTCAACTATAATTCAGTGCCTTATAGGAATTCTGCGAGAATTCTTATTTTGAGAGAGTTAGGCTGATTTAAGTGCATTTGAAGCGTAGGAATCGCCTAAAGCTGTACGTGTTACGAGATGAAAAGTTTAACCCCGTGACACAAGTATAAACTTATATATTATAAATGCATTATATTTCGAGTTCCAATCCTAAACATGGTATTATTTTTAGCAATTTTTAAAATTATTTATTAATTATCTTATAATATAATTCATTGACAATATATCTTATACATGAAACACAAATTCGTCAAAGGGAATAATTATATTCATTAAAAAAAAGGGAATAATTATATTCTTAAAAAAAGAAAAAGTGTGGCATTAACATGTTTTTGGTTGGTTAAAGATAGTCAACCTTAAACTAAAAAATAAGTATTTTTTAAAAATATTTGTATTTAATATTTATATTTAACATAATTTAAATATAAGTATAAAAAAATTCAATCCTAAACTTTTAAAAATAATGATAAACTACATAAATAGTCACCTAACTATAAAAAATTTTCATTTTAAGCATTCAAAATAAAAAAAATTACAATTTAAGCACCCACGTTATATAGTTCAATTATTTTGATTAGTCCCGTTAAAATCATAAACGGACAGCTAACGCGGTAGTTAAAAAATTAGTATAATAACAAATTTAGCTCTAAACTTTGACATATTATATCGATTTAATCATAATTTTAAAAATTAATTCTCAAAATTTACAAATATTCTCATTTTGATCGTAATTCTAAAAAATTTTAAAAAATATAAATACATAAACATATTTTTTTAAAAATATAAAAAAATTAAATTACTAAATAAAAATAATTATATTAAATTAAATAAAATAACAAAAACCCTTCCCACACGCCCTTCTCCTCATCCCGTCTCTCTCCCTCTCCCCACACCGTCCCTTCCCTTTCTTCATCTTCGCCCTCCTCCTCACCTTCACCATTGTTTCTTTCCTCTTCGCCAAAAAAAGGTAAAAAGAAATTATGTTAGTGAATAAAAAAGCAAGCAACATAGAAGAAGATGTTTCTTTTCTTCCCCAGAAATAATTAGGGTTAACGAGTAGTGGTCCTGTTCTTGTGGAGAAGACGATTTCTCTATTAGTACATGTTAGATAATTGAAACACGTATTTTAATAAAAATAAATCTGTTAACACTTAATTACCGGAAAATAAATAACAAATTATAAAATCAGAAATTTATTGTGTTGTGGTAAATTCATTGCCTTAGAAACAGTTTTGCCCTGATCAGTGTAATCGTGTAGTGGACATCGTCCTCCAAAATTAATGTAGTGCTTTGATATTCGTACACCTGAATCTGGAAGGTGAAACTTAATTGGTATTGCTTTTCTCAGTAAAATCATAGTAGACTCCGTTCCCAGGAAAGTTTGGAGAGTTGGAAGGGTCACAATTAGTCTTGCTTAAAACCCAAACTCTTAGATATTATTTTCGCAAAAAACAATTGAGGGTTAAATTTGTTATTATGCCATTTTTTAACTGCTATATAACATAAATACTTAAATTGTAAACTTTTTATTTTAGGTGACTAAAATAAAAAAATTTAATAGTTGAGTGATTACTTTTGTAGTTTACTCTAAAATAATTAATTGTTTTAGTATTGTATACATACCTATTCAAAATACCCTGAAATCCATTTTGAAAAAAAAAATTATAAGTCAGAATTGTGTTTTAGTTATTTTATATTTATACAAGTTTTAATAATTTAATAACTAATATTACCAACAATTGGGTGTAATTGTGAGACACATTACACTCTCAATAAGAGAATATAAATTTAAACCTTAAAAATAATATTATTGGAAGGAACATAAATAGTAAAATATATAATGCTAAAAAAAAATAACATTATATACATTTCGATATAATCGTGTATTCGTATCATATAATATTTTAATTTTAATTTTAATTTTTGCCATCTTCTTGTTTTCCAACATTATGAGGTGCAACTGTATACAGTTCAGCAAAGGTCAACCTTAAATTTGATTGGTAATGTGAATGTTGAAAATCACTTTAAACTTTTTTTTGGTTTTTTTTTTAATTTTTCCTGATTAATTTAATAGAGTTGACTTCTAAAATGAAGCCAAAAATTAAGTGGAAGTGAATAATAGTAAAATATTTATTAATTAATTTTTGCAAAAGAAACAGAAAAGGTTCGTGATAATAATATTATTTCAATATAATTAAAATAAGATAAAAAAAATTGTTTTAAGAGTTAAAAGATAAATAATAAATTTTTAAAGGGTTAAAATATAATTTTATAATTATATCTATTTATAATTTTATAAATTTTAAAGAGATGAAAGTCATTGCCTGTCCCTTAATCTACAGCTTTGTATATATACAGTCACGAATATAATGCAAATATATAAATATTTAAATTAGAGTAACACTTTTAGTTAAAACCCCATTAATTATTATTTGTTTAGTTTTATAAATTTTCCAATTCTCAATCAACCAAATAAAAAATTATACCAAATATTGAATTAATATTCTTTTCATAGATGGTAACATATAATATGGAAATGAAAGATACAATAAACACTCATCATAAGCAATGGATGATAAGTTCTGTCAACATAAACAAAGGCTCTAACCACAATAAAAATAGAATAATTACGACACGTTGACAACAGACTTTGTCACAATCCAAGCATGATATATTTGGATTGGTGCAAGCACTTATCACGATAAAGGAACTAGCCTTGAAGGGTCCAAAGCGGCGGTAGAATCAACAAGAAAATTGAGCATACAAGACAAAAACTTGTATAGGAGTAACAAGACATGAAATTTTTTTACTATTTTCATAAGAAAAAGGGACTTATTAAGGGAAGGAAAATAACAGAAATACACAAGACAAGTAACTATGACCAACCCAATCCCCCAAGAAAAAAAGTTGGCAACCAGTGCGGATTCAACAACGTCAAGCATCCGCATTTGTCCATTACAACTAGTGAAGATAATAAAGGTGCAGACAAAACAAATATGGAAACTGAAGAGGGAAAGAGGTTATGGAGGGCAAGTGACACCAACCAACAGCTGGATAGCTGCTCACACGACACCGAAAGATTCTCCCTTTAAAGAGGCAAAAAAAAACTAAATTAATATTGTTATTCTTATGTTTCGTAAGAAAAAATAATAAAATCAAACCATTACAATACTTAATACAAATTATATACAAACATAATTTACGAAATCAGACTGAACATTGAAAAAACACAATTTTTAATTTAAAAATATACCAAACCCTAAGCCTAAACCCAACTCTTGAAAACTAAAATTTCAAAATCATCCATTTGAATTTAATTGTGGATTTTGAAGCTAGAGGCATAAATTTAAATTTTATAAATTTATTTTATAGAATAGGATGTTTTAAGTAACAAATAATAATAAATAATATAGTCAAATGGTAAACGTTACCAAGAAATTTTCATAGGATATATATTTATTAAATAAGTAATCTTAGATTAATAGCTTAATGTACTAAACTTTTTTCTCATAAAAGCGATTACATTAAAATAGTCTACTATTAAGTGATATAAGCTAAGTAGTCAATATCTAACTTCAGTAACTTTTCTATTAAAATTGGGATTTCAGTAAAAACTTGTATATCATTGTAATTTGAACTTGCAATTTTAGTCATATGATCAGTATTTTTATTGTGGTCTTTGGGAATATGTCGAAAACGTACTCTCCAATCACGACTCATGAAATGATGAATCAGTTGCAACTCCGACATCCTACTATTTGTCACACCGCCAACTAAAATAGATTACACTATCAGAGCATTATCACACTTCACCTCCAATTTGCATAGTAAAACCACAAATCCATTTAACACAATAGTCTTGAAAGACCCCTCCAATTGAAGCAAACCCATTAGAGACCGAGACTGTTCCATCAGTATTTAGCTTAATCCACCCTCTCTTTGGTATCATCCAGCGTTCACCTCCCACGCTTTAGACACAATAGACTTCACCTGACTTTAAATTCTCAAAACTAAAATTCAAGCTAAGTCGTTGCTTTCGTTTACGAACTCAATACAAAATTTAAAAAAAAAAAAACTAAAAATAGAGTGGGATCTACATTATAAATTAATAATACATAGTAATTCTATTATATATATTATTTCATATTTAATTATTTATCTAAATATTGCACCTTCATTTTCGGGTCTAACAATATAATTAACCCCAAATTTCTATCAAGTATCAAATTGATTTTAAGGCACTGGAAAGCCGAAGAAAACTAATCAAATGTTTTCCGATCAACTGAATTGCTGCTTGTTATTAGCATATCCATGCACAAAGCTAGGATTCTCGAATGCGAACTGAGATTGTGCCATGACTATGTAATCTTGATTTAGATTCGGTGCATTGCTAGCATCATCTTGTTTCGAGTTTAGGGTTAGATAATATAAGACTCCGAAGCTCGAACTTGAAGCGGCGTAGACGGCTCCGGCTGCAAACACTCCCGGTTTGATAACATAGCAATAGTAGCGGCCGTCACTCGTAGTTACTTCATCATCTTGGTTATTCAGTGCAATATCTTTTAGCAATAGACCGATAGCTATAATAAATGTGATCTTGAATTTATATGTCATCGGATAATTTAGTCTCTGAACTTGGTAACATTTTTATTTTAGTTTTTGAATTTTTTTGTTTACGTTAGTTCTGAAATTTGGTAATTTTTTTGTTAATTTAATCTTTAAATTTAGATTCTGTTAAAATGTGATAACATGACACTCTAATATTGTGTCATATCATCACTTGAAAAATTTTAATTACTTTTTAATTCTTTAATATTTTAATAAAATTTATTGTATATTTTAAATTTTATATAATTTTAAAAAAAAATATTTAAGTGATGATATGACCTTTTAAGAGAGTGCCATGTCATTTTACATTAATGGAATCTAAGCACTTCATGCGACGAATATACATATATCTATAATTTGACCTACCTATTTTAAATATGTTCAATGATAGAGATCTAAACAGACATTTTATGCCAAAGCTAATGGTAAGGTTGATGAAAGAATCTAATTAATATGATATTGATACGTTGAAAACTCAATTAGAACGTTTTTAAATGTAAAGACTAATTTAGAATTTTGGTAATAGTTTAGGGACTTCCAATGAGATTAACCCATAAAAGTTTAAAAGGAAATTAAGAAAAAAAAAAAAGATAATCTAGAAATAGCATATTTGAAAATTACCAAGAAATAATATAGAAGGTAAGAGCTTTTGTGTGGTTAGAGCTGTGAGTGGATCGGTTCTCCGGCAACAAAAACAGCCGGCGGCGGTATTAATTATGATTTTTCCGATCAAAAGCGTTCTAGCTGAGATTATGCTAAGACCAAGCGCAGGGCTCTTAGGATATGAACATTCTCCCGAAACGTCAACTTTAACTTGTGAAGCCTAAAAAATGAAAAAGAATCAAAAGACAAGAATTTGAAACAAACTCAATACAGAAAATACAATTAAAACTTTAATATTTACAAAATTGATGTTTTAATTTACGTCAAGTTACCATGTGTACAGGTGCAGTTGAGTCGAGCTGAGCCGAGCCTAAATACTAGAAAATTCGAGTTCACGTTTGAACTTGATTAAGCTTATTTATCAATTTTCGTATTCACATTTGATTAAGCTCATCTTTATCCAAACTCAAGCATCTCGATAATTACCAAATCATGTTTGAGTTTTTTTAGTCAAACTAGAGTAGCTTGCAAGCACTAGTATTTAATTTATACCCCTAACCATGTTTGTTTGGTTGATTTAGTGAAATGTATTTCAAATGGAGTTAACTTTTTTTTTTTTGTTAATTCTGTCAAATAATTATTGTAATTTTTTTTAACAATTTCAATATAGGTTTTAATAATATATGCACTTTTTTTTAAATAATACCTAAATCTATATTGATAATAATGTTCATACCAATTGAGCTAAGACTCAATCGGCTTGTAGCTTATTTTTCTTTAATCAGATGATGATATGACATATATATTTTACCAACTTTTTTAACAGTTAACCAAAATTTAAAAACACAAATAAAAATAATAATTAAATTATAATAGAAAAAAATTTAGGGTTTAAGATTTAATTTACATAATGCATTTTTTATTATTGTAGAATTTGACCTTTATTTTTTTACCTTAACCCTTGTAACTTCCGCAGCAAAGCCCAGCACCTGTTGATATTATCCCCAAAAGGACCACCACAAAGCATAAAATTATTCCCTTTTTCTCCATCTCTTATTCTCTCTTACACTTTTTCCTGGAAAAAAAATTGAGATTTTCTGTTTGGTTGATGAGAAAGGGAAAATATGTTAACTAGGAATGAGGAAAAACCGCTGCTGATTCTGAATATTGTCAATGACGGGTCCTTATGCAAATATATAGGGTTTTCGGCAAACACATTATATCAAAGTAATTATTTTATTTAATGTAAAAAATGTTTTAAAGGCATTATATATATTCTTGTTGTTATTAGGGTGATGAAATAAGATAATTATTTTTCTTAGTACGTGGGAATGAAATAATTATTTTTTTTATAATAAATGTTAGGGTCAATCTAGAAATTTTTTTGGAATTGAATTATAAAATATTGAAAGGTCAAAATATAATTTTATCATTTATTAATTTATGATTTTATCAGTTTTTAACTAATAATTTCATCATTTATGAAAGGACTAAATTACAAAATTTCTATTTCTAGAGGCCAATGGCCTATCTGCCTCCTTAGATTCGCCTCTGATTTATTTTGAGATTAAAACATTGTGTCATTCTAATGGCAATGTTCTTTAAATCAGACCGGTGGTTGAACCAGTTAGGCCAACGGTTCACCGATTAGATTAAAAAATTATTAAAAATTCAAAAAAAAAAGAAATCTGGTTCAACCTTCTTGATCAATCGATTAGTATTGTTCCTGGGTCCCCCGGTTAAAAACTCCTCTCCAGACCGATACCTTGGCAAGTTCTCGATCCAACTAGTCCGGCTGGCCGATCAATACCAGTTCAAACACCAGTTGGTGGGAATTTAAACTTGTTAATTGCTTTGAATTGTTTATGTTGAATGGAAGTGTTTGACTCTAGTGATTATTTCAGTTGTTGTGCCTGATTGTTGTGGTCATTTCGGTTTTCATCATGTAAAATTAGTAAGCAAACTAAACCACGAACACATAGAATTGTTTACGCATTTGGATTCCCTATGTTTGCGAAGTCTAGTTCAGCGAGTAATTCTATTGTCTTTAATGTACAATACAAGTGAATCATGTCCAATCACTCTCCAAGCAATGAGATCTCACTTTTGTCGTAAACACTAAAATACTCCTTTTTAAATTTTCTCCCCAGTAAATTATATAAACTAATTACAACAATTACATTTCACAAAATAAGTTCGTCAATGAACAATACAGTGCTCTCTATACTCTCATACAAAATCTATACAAAATATAGAAGCAACTACAAAATAGTAAAAAGAAAGCAATATATTAATAAAGTCCAATATAAAGTGAACTAATGGATCTGTTCTCCATAAAGCAATGGTGTAATTAATTGATCCGAGCCAACTCAATCTTCAAAGATAATTACATTAAAAGATTCTTAAATGTTTTTTAGGGAAAAGAGTAGTTGATGAGAGAAATCATTGTTATAACATTTAAATTATTTTATTTATTTTTTGTGTGCATTTATATAAATGAATTGATGTGTCTAAAACTAACTATGATCACAATAAAGGCAAGAGCACCTATCGTTCAATAGTATAATTATGGCAATACCGGTAATATCGTATCCACAAGGACTAAGAGTACTAGTAATTACTATCTTTTTATTATCTAGCCTAAGAATTGAAGTGGTTTCTTTTAAACTAAAACTAATTAAAACACGACAAAGAAAGAATTATGAAAATACTTTTAGACAACTTATATGATAAAGGCAAATACCTAAGGAAGAATCCACCTAGACTTCACTTATTACTTTTGATTCATACGATTTATTCACTTGACTTAATATCCGTAGAAATTCCTGATTTATGTTAATATCTCTTTCAAGACTAAAAACAACTGACTCTAGATTGATTAATTGAAATCTCTTTCTAATTAAAACCCCTATTGTCGCATTAACTCAATCTATGGATTCCCTTAGTATATTTGACTCTAATCCGGCAAATTTTCGTCGCCCTATTTCTAGGGTTGCAATCAACTCCGCTTAATTGTGTTGATCTACTCTTAAACAAGAACTTTTGCTCTACTGAATAAGCACATTCGATTTGAATTAATAACCTGAATTATCACAACAAGAATAAGAACTCACAATTAAGAATAAGAATAAGTATTTGCAGCAACGTAAAATTTGCTTGGGCACTAATTGAGAAAATTATTGAAAATTTGAAAACAGAGTTTCGATTTAATTTAAAAAAGAGAGTCGCCACCGATCCTTTTTGCTAGATGTGATCGGACACCTAATAAATTCTCTTTTAAAAGAAAAATTATTTTTTTGAATTTTCTAAAAAAGGCCAAGTTTAGGCCTACATCAAAATTTCAGAGAAAAAATAGGGTTCGGGAGTCAATTACGCGCGAGGAAGGTATTAGCACCCTCGCAACGCCCAAAATTGGTATCTTGTTAAGCGCGCGTTGTCTTAATTTTCAAAAATACGAGTTCAATTTAATATTTAATAGTGATTCGATTGGAACACGAAAATTTTTGAAAACACAGAAAATTTTAAAACACGAGAATTTTTGAAAACACGAAATTTTTGAAACACGAAATTTTTTTGAAAACACGAAAATTCTGAAACACTAGAATTTTGATAAATTACGTATCATTATCTACACTTTAAAAATAAAATTTTGATCACTTACCAATAATCACAAAAATAAATATTTTATTTCAAAACGCGAGAATTTTTAAATTTCTTGTTTTTTTTAGAAGGGCGCGCCAATGATATTCACCCAACATAGCGATGAAATCAACGACTTAATGTTAAATCGATGTGTTGCCTTGAAAATGGGTTTATTAAAAATTAAAAGTAATAAATAAATCACACCATAATGCAAAAAAATAAAAAAATAATATTAACATAATATTAATGAAGCAATATAGAGACATAGCCTAATAAACAAATAAAATGTTAAAATTTTACCAATGCCCAAAAATATGGGCTACTGAAATGGGGTTTTAAATGAAGTGGGCCTGATTGCTTTTGGACCTCTGCTGGTAAGTATGTTAGCAGCCCCCTTTCTTCTTCTTTTTCTCTTTTTTTTTTTTCTTTTTTTTCTCTTGTTCGTGAGTCTCCTTCTTTCTTCTTCCCCAACTCCCTTTTTTTTTTTTTTTTTTTGCACTAGCCAGCCACCACCAATATGCATCACCACCCTTGGAGTCCCGATCATGCGTCGTCTAACACCAAAACGAGGCACTTCTTCCCCTAGAACTAGGTAACCCGAAAATGGAGTTGTGTGGGTTCATTTTGATTTTTTTTTTATTTGAGTATGTTGATGATTATGAAGTTGGGAGTAATTGGTGGAACGGTTGAATGGTAAGGCTTAGGGTCGTTTTTGAGTTCTGAAATGGGAGTTTTCTTTGCTTGATTCGAATGTTTGAGGGGTCCTTTTTTTTATTGCCGAATCTCTTTGGAGGGGGTTCTCTATTTGCTTTTTTTTCGTGGCTTTCTCCTCCTGCTTGCCGAAATGTTAGAGCCTTTTTATTTCCATCATTTTGCTTGTTTCCCATGCTATTTGCAGGTAGTGGGTGAAGAAAGAACAGCCACCCATGCTGATGGTCAAAAAATTCGGGGAGTGGGTGCCCCAAATCGCGTAATCTGTTAGAGGTCCACAGTCGCAAACGCAGTAAAACTAGTGGGGTCAAAATGTAATTTTGAGAAAGTATCATGGTCAAATTGTAATTTTGGAAAAGTTTAGGGGTCGAAATGAAATTTTGGAAAAGTTGATGGGTTAAAATATAATTTTGGAAAAGTTTAGGGGTCAAAATGTAATTTTATTTTTTTATATTTCTCAATTTTTATTAATTTTGAAAATTAAACACGAAATCGAGCCGGACAAAATTTAGTGCTTACAGCTGCCCCTCTTTGCTCATCGCTGTAAAACAGGGATAGAGCAAAGACTTAAAAGCACTAAATTTTGTTCAATTGTCCAATCTTTATTTTTTATTGAAAAATAGAAATCTAAAATAGCTCGGCATGGGACCCGAAGCTTAACTCACCTCTCGGATTATGAGTTGATCTTTGAAAAAGCAGAAATTGAAAATACCTCAGCGTGTGACCTGAGGCTCAACTCACCTCTCGCAATATGAGTTGATTTTTTGAAAAACAAAAATTGAAAAATACCTCAGCGTGTGACCTGAGGCTCAACTCACCTCTCGCAATATGAGTTGATTTTTTTTGAAAAATAGAAATTGAAAAATACCTCAACCTGTGACCTGAGGCTCAACTCACCTTTCGCAATATCAGTTAATTTTTTTGAAAAACGAAAATTGAAAAATACCTCAACGTGTGACCTGAGGCTCAAATCACCTCTCGCAATATGAGTTGATTTTTTTTAAAAAATAGAAATTGAAAATACCTCAGCGTGTGACCCGAGGCTCAACTCACCTCTCGCAATATGAGTTGATTTTTTTGAAAAATAGAATTTGAAAAAACCTCGGCATGTGACCCGAGGTTCTCACCTCTCGCATTATGAGTTGACTCTTTGGAATTTTTTTTTAAATTAGAATTTCAAAACATATTATCTGGTGGAAATCAGATGTCTCTTTTTTCCTTGATTCAGTACAGCTATCATCAACACCTCTTGCTCTACTGGAGTACCTGTATATGTCATGCATGATGTTATCATGATATGCACGTGTTTGTCTTAAATGCTTTTATGCCTACATGATTATGCCATGAGCCCTGGGCTTGTTTGTCACATATCCCTTTTCGTTACAATTTTCATGATGTCCTGCATTCATTGCTTCAATTCTTGACTTTTCTTTCAGGTTTTGTACCCGTCCTCAAGCTTTACGAGTAATCTGCGTTTCTCGTATATCACCCTTTTGCCCCCTGTTGAACTTTGTCCTAGCTTTGAGGCTCTTGTACTTACCAAATTCTCATCCGGGTAATGCTCAACATTCCTTTTGTTTAGAGTATGTCATCTCACTATTTATCATTTAAATGAACTAAACATGATATGCTTGACAATGGCACTGTAGGTATGAAAGAAATACCTCACATTCATATTTATTTCAAAAGCAACAAGCAAAGAAAATTGACAAGGAATAGTTCAATAAAGAAAACATTATAAAGAAAGGAAAGCGGATTCAATTGTCACAAATGCTCTAGATATCCAACGCATGAACTTCTCCACGTTTCTTCATCCTGGATCCTTTCGAGCACAGCTTCTTGTGTAAAAAATTTCGAGCTTCTGAGAATGCTTTAAATATTGTAACTTCGTCCTTTGACTCCCCTGTTCAAAATGTCTTGCTCCTTAGGTTCGAACCCCCTTCATTAGGACGCCCTTTCAGGTTTTCATCCTAATCCTTTTTGTTTATCAAGACGCCCTTTTCGGGTTTTCATCTTGATCTCTTTTTTTATCGAGATGCCTTTTTTTGGTTTTCATCTTGATCTTCTTTTTTTTAGGCATAATATTTCTTCACAGCATCTGAGTTCACTGGATTAGGTAACTCCCTCCAATCCATCTCAGTGAGAATCAGATCCCCACCCGAGAAGGCCTTCTTTACAATGTACGTCCCTTCTCAATTTGGTGCCCATTTTCCTCGAAAGTCTTTTTGTATTGGGAGAATATTTCTCAGTACGAGTTCTCCCTCGCGGAATTCTCTTGGCCGCACCTTCTTGCCATGGGCCGTGATCATTCTCTTCTGGTACATCTGTCCATGAGAGATTGCCTTCAAGCGTTTTTATTCAATAAGATTTAGCCGGTTATATCGAGCTCGAACCCATTCTAATTCTTCTAGTTTCGACTCCAATAAGATTCGTAGAGAGGGGATCTCAACTTCGATGGGCAGCATAGCTTCCATTCCATAGACCAGAGAGAAAGGAGTTGCTCCCGTAGATGTCCGAACAGATGTGCGATATGCATACAAAGCGAATGGTAGCTTCTCGTTCCAGTCTTTATATGTCTCGGTCATTTTCCCAATGATCCTCTTAATATTTTTGTTGGTCGCTTCTACAGCTCCGTTCATTTTCGGGTGATAGGGTGAGGAGTTATGATGTATTATTTGAAATTGCTCACACACTTTCTTCATCATCTTGTTGTTCAGATTCAAAGCATTATCTGAAATGATTCTCTCAGGCAAACCGTATCGACATATGATTTCCTTTTTTAAGAACCTGCAAACTGTGGTCTTCGTCACATTAGCAAATGAAGCGGCTTCTACCCATTTTGTGAAGTAATCTATAACCATAAAGATGAATCGGTGTCCATTAGAAGATTTTTGGGAAAATTGGCCCTATAACATCCATGCCCCACATAGAAAAAGACTACAAAAAAGTCATGACATGAAGGAGCGAAGGGGCTGTATGAATTTTATTGCCATAAATTTGACATTTGTGGCACATTCGCGCGTAACTAATGCAGTCATTTTCCATCGTCAGCCAGTAATAACCGAGTCTCATAATCTGCCTAGCCATAGTGAAACCATTGGCATGCGTTCCACAAATTCCTTCATGGCCATCTTCAAGTATTTTTCTGGATTCAACAGCATCCACACATCTCAGGAGCACTTGATCTTTTCCTCTTTTGTACAGGATATCCCCATCAAGGACAAATCCCACTACCATTCTTCTGATTGCTCTTTTGTCGATCTCATTTGCTTGCTCGGGATACCTTTGATTCTTGACATATTCTAAGATATCATGGAACCATGGCCATCCATTTGTCTCTTTTTCAATGCTAAAACAATGTGCAAGACCTCATATATGCTCATTTGGAGAGGCATTATTTTCGTTTCTCTGTTTGTTTTGAACATTGAAGCCAAAGTGTCCAGGGCATCAGCCAGTTGGTTTTCTTCTCGTGGGAAGTAATTAAAAGTCACTTCTTTGAATTCTTTAATCAGTTCCGCAACTATATCGTGATATTTAACTAATTTTAAATCTCTCACTTCCCAATCTCCACGGATTTGGAAAATCACCAACGCTGAGTCCCTGTCCACTTCTAAGATTTTGATGTTTCGTTCAATAGCTGCACGAAATCCCATGATACAAGCCTCATATTCCGCAACGTTATTGGTACAGAAGAAATTTAATCTGGCAGTGAGCGGATAATGGTTCCCTTCTGGTGACACTAAGACTGCTCCAATCCCATGCCCCAATGCATCCGATGCACCATCAAAGCTCATATTCCGTGATTTCTCTTTTGACGACTCACACTCTTTTTTTGTAATGCACATCAAATCTTCGTTTGGGAAATCAAATCTCAATGGCTCGTATTCCTCCATTGTTCGAGCTGCTAAGAAGTCAGCTATTGCACTCACCTTTATCGACTTTTGACTCACATATACGATCCGCTTTATCAACTATTCGTCTACGTTGACAGCAATCAAGTGAGCTATATCCCCGTACTTTTCAGTAAAGATGCCCCTAGTGTCTGAGTCCCACTGTTTCCAAATCCTAGTCAAGTCTTCGAGGTTATCCTGACGAGCATTCAAAGTTACATGCTCGAGAAGATTAGAGATACATCCTTCCTTTAAACTGTCCCCTTTTGCTTTCTGGGTTTTCAAAGACCAATATCGAACCACGACATTTTTCTGGATTATTTGCATAATTGACTCCTCCATCAGAAACCCGTTTTTGGCAACCAATCTCTAATCAGCACTTTCCTAACAAGATGCCTATGATGCATGATGAAAAAAATAAAAATGAAGACGAATAACCTTGGTTAGTAATCACAACAAATATAAACGGAGGAAAACTATGGAAAATCTAACAAATTAAGCTATTCAATTGTGCATTTTGGTGAAACTGACCTAATTTTTTTTTTGCCCCATCATTCTTTACAAAATAAACTTACCTCACATGCTCATTAGATAATCTACCCAATCCAATTTTATTAACAGACCTAATTCTCTCGCAAAAACAAATATAAAGAAATAAAAAGTAAGAGGCGTTTCTTCCATGTACTTATTTTGGTGACTATTACCGAAAGAATGTTCGGCATGGCTCTAATCGAGTGGCTCATACGGTTCACTATATGCGGTTTTGATTCTAAAAAGGTACTCGAATTGTCCGTACTATCGCCTACTAAAGCTAGTATCGGAGCCTCGGTTATCGCCCATCATAGGCTCGCGAGCTCAATTCGAGGGATTACATTTACTTATTCCTATGTGGAGGGACAAGTTAACTCACGAAAGCATAAGTCATATGTAATCCAGAAGTATTCACTAGCCTGTGCAGAGGGACGAGTTAACTCATGAAGGCATAGCGTTTACTTCCACTTAAGAGGACGGAGCCCGGGTAGAGAGCTCATGTTATGCAAAAATGCAAGTGCACGGTGTGTGGGGAGAAACTCACAAACCTTTTCGTTTTTATTTTAAAACTAAAAAAAAAAATCCTAAAAACTTAGAGCTGAAAAACAAAAAGATAAAACAAGTTAGAAAAATATTTACAATATGCTGCAAATGCATGACGTTTCAAAAAAAAATTAAGGATCACGACTAAATATTAATTTAAACAAGGAGTTTCAAAAATTTTAACAACACGCGTTTAATCCCAGACTCGACTCTCAAAAAAAATGTCCCCAGTGGAGTTGCCAGCTGTAGCGATGTAAAATTTGCTCGGGCACTAATTGAGAAAATTATTAAAAATTTGAAAACAGAGTTTCGATTTTATTTAAAAAAGAGAGTCGCCACCGATCCTTTTTGCTAGGTGTGATCGGACACCTAATAAATCCTCTTTTAAAAGAAAATTTATTTTTATGAATTTTCTAAAAAAGGCCGAGTTTAGGTCTACGTCAAAATTCCAAAGAAAAAAATAGGGTTCGAGAGTCAGTTACGCGCGAGGAAGGTATTGGCACCCTCGCGACGCCCAAAATTAGTATCTTGTTAAGTGATTGTTGTCTTAATTTTCAAAAATATGAGTTCAATTTAATATTTAATCGTGATTCGATTGGAGCACGAAAATTTTTGAAAAACGAAAATTTTTGAAACACGAGAATTTTTGAAAACACGAAAATTTTGAAACACGAAAATATTTTGAAAACACGAAAATTCTGAAACACTAGAATTTTGATAATTACGTATCATTATCTACACTTTAAAAATAAAATTTTGATCACTTACCAATAATCACAAAAATAAATATTTTATTTCAAAACACGAGAATTTTTAAATTTCTTGATTTTTTTTAGAAGGGCGCGCCAATGATATTCACCCAACATAGCGATGAAATCAACGACTTAATGTTAAATCGATGTGTTGCCTTGAAAATGGGTTTATTAAAAATTAAGATTAATAAATAAATCACACCATAATGCAAAAAAAAAAAAAATTAACATAATATTAATGAAGTAATATAGAGACATGGCCCAATAAACAAATAAAAGGTTAAAACTTTACCAATGCCCAAAAATATGGGCTGCTGAAATGGGGTTTTAAATGAAGTGGGTCTGATTGCTTTTGGGCCTCTGCTGGTAAGTATGTTGGCAGCCCCCTTTCTTCTTCTTTTTCTCTTTTTTCCTTTTTTGTTTCTTTTGTTTGTGAGTCTCCTTCTTTCTTCTTCCCTAACTCCCTTTTTCTTTTTTTTTTTTTTACACTAGCCAGCCACCGTCAATATGCACCACCACCCTTGGAGTCCCGATCATGCGCCGCCTAACACCAAAACGAGGCACTTCTTCCCCTAGAACAAGGTAACCTGAAAATGGAGTTGTGTGGGTTCATTTTGATTTTTTTCTTTTTATTCGAGTATGTTGATGATGATGGAGTTGGGAGCAATTGGTGGAACAGTTGAATGTTTTTGAGTTTGGAAATGGGAGATTTCTTTGCTTGATTCGAATGTTTGAGGGGTCCTTTTTTTTATTGCCGAATCTCTTTGGAGAGGGGTTCTCTATATGCTTTTTTTTTTGTGGCTTTCTCCTCCTGCTTGCCAAAATGTTGGAGCCTTTTTATTTCCATCATTTTGCTTATTTCCCATGCTATTTGCAGGTAGTGAGTGAAGAAAGAATAGCCACCCATGCTGATGGTCAAAATATCCGGGGAGTGGGTGCCCCAAATCGCGTAATCTGTCAGAGGGACCCAGTCGCAAATGCAGTAAAACTAGTGGGGTCAAAACGTAATTTTGAAAAATTATCAAGGTCAAAGTATATTTTGGGAAAAGTTTAGGGGTTGAAATGAAATTTTGGAAAAGTTGATAGGTTAAAATGTAATTTTGGAAAAGTTTAAGGGTCAAAATGTAATTTTATTTTTTTTGTAATTTTTAATTTTTTTTAATTTTGAAAATTAAACACGAAATCGAGCCGGACAAAATTTAGTGCTTACAGTATTTATCTTGTAAATTAAATAGTAATAAGATCTATCTTAGGTTTTATCCCTTAGGTATTTAGGGAATTTAGTTCATACTGATAGAGGAAACATCTTAAAATAAGGAAAATAACAAAACATAAGAAAACCCAAAAAACTTCTAAAGAACTTGATGGGAGATCTTCAGTCTTGATGAAGATCCTTCTTCCGAGCTGCTCTTGATGGCTGTCTTCGAGTATTTTCTGCCTTCAACTCGGCGTCCCTTTTTAGGTTGCCCCCTAGGGTGTTTATATAGGATTTGGAACGCCTTTCTTGGCCCACAAGTGGCATTTTCCGAATAGAATTAAACTTAGGATCGGCAGGGACACGCCCGTGTGACACGCCGGTGCGTGATGGCTTGGGCCGTGCTCAATTTTGCTCGTCATCCATGGCCGTGTGGTCTGCCCGTGTGCAGAAGTCCAGGCCGTGTTGATTTCCGAGGTAGGCCCATTTTGTCCCTTTTTGGCCCATTTCTCGTTCTTTTCGGCTCCCTAAGCTCTCCTGAGTGTAAAACATGAAATTAAAGGATTAGGAGCATCGAATTCATCAAATCTAATGAAAATTCATCTAAAAATAAGCCAAGCATGGTGTTAAAATATGTATAATTTGAGGTTTATCATGAATACACCCTCTCAAAACTTCTAACCATATACTTATGAACCAAATATATGCCATCATGGACTACACATTTTCAACATCGTTTACTTGGAAAAACCATGTGAACCACACTTAGCAATCGAAACATGCAAGAGACCCCATAGGTAGCCATGTTCTGACACACAAGGCTTTCATATTTTACACAAAAACATGCTTCCCAATCTCACTTTAGGGGAAGCAATTCATTAAACTTATACGTGGCTAGTCAACTAGCAAAATTTTACATCAACCAATCAAATATATTAAAAATAGACAAAATTTATTTAATTGATTTTTAGTTGGTCCATATCAGTTTAAGCGTTGGTTCAACCCCTTTCTCTAGACTAGTACCCTAATTGATTCTCAGCCCAACTGATCCAACTAATTAGTCTAATTTTGAAAACAATGTATTTATGCCATTCATTCGATAAGCCTACACCTATTTACCATTTGGTACCCGTGTTTTAAATATGTTTCACGTTATATTTTTGTTAACATTTGACTAGAGCAAAGCCTTGTTTAATAACATGTAGCCCATAGAACGGAGGATGGTAACAGCTGGTTCCAAAGTTCATTTGAACAAGACACGAGATAATCAAAGGTTCCAACAAATCACAATCCAACCCCTTAATAATAGGGACTACAATAGTAAAAAAAAATACATTAATAAAGTCCAATACAAATTGAATTAATGGAGATTCACTCTTAAAAAAGTCTTCAACGTAATCCCGATTGGTTCTCCACAAAGCAAGGGTGTAATTGATTGATCCGAGCAATCCAATCTCTAAGGATCATTGCATTAAAAGGAACTTTTCATGAGTTCTCAAGTTTTTTTAGAGAAAGACTTAGTTGGCGAAAGAGTTCATTGTAAATGTACGATAGTGAGATCGTAACAATTTAAGGATTAATTGAGCTTAAATTATAAATTTGAGTGAGAGTTTATAAATGATTTTTCATTAATACCTCGTAGACGTAGATTGTTGAACCAAATTGTGTAAACATTTGCTTATGTTTAATTATTCTAATTTTTTTCATTTATTGTTTCTCAATTTAACAAAACAAGATATTATATGAAACAAATATATGAATTAATTATGGGTTAATTATAGGATGAGTATTTGGTATACACAGTGTATTTTTTTTATTCCACAAATAATTTTAAAAAATTGACATGAATCTTTTTTTAATATATAATTTTTTTATATTTTAGGACTCTTGTCAACCCTTACTTATAGAACCTAAAAACATCTCTCTGATAGTGTATCAAATATTTTTCCTTAAATATATCCCATTATTAATCAATAGTATAAATTTCATATAGATGTTATTTTAGGGTATACCCTTTTATATTTAACCCCCAAATGCTTCACAAACCATAAACCACCAAATTGATTTCAAGACTAACACAACCACCACTGGAAAAGCCCTATCAAGTGTTTTCCGATCAACTGAATTGCTGCTTGTTCTTAGCATCTTCATTTACAGAATCGGGATTCTCCAATGGGAACTGAGGTTGTGCCATGGTTATGTCACCTTGATTCGGAACCGGCGCATTAGCGTCTTCCTTCCCTTTCGAGTTTAGGGTTAGATAATACAAGATTCCGAAAATCAAGCTTACAACAGCTAAGACGGCTCCGCAGGCGAAGAGTCCGGCTCCAACAAGAGAGCAGTATTCCCAGCCGTTCATCACAGTCGGTTCACTGTGTTGAGCTCGGAACGCGGCAGCATTTAGCAATAGAGTGAGAGCTAAAATAGATGTGATCCTGCATACAATATGTTCATCTGGTTGTATCAAATAAATTATCAATTATTCATAAAAAAATATTAAAAGATAGAAAAATCTGTTCAATCTCTCTCTCTAAATTAATACCTCAACCGGTCTAATTTTAAAAACTGTATATCCATACAATTTATTCGGTAAGTCTACACTTATTTACCATTTGACACTATGATTTAAGTATGTTTCACATTATATATTTGAACTAACCTTTAACGATTAAGCTAATAATGAAAGACTGATGAAAAAACTCGATTGGTATCATATTAATACTTTGAACTCGAATAAAAGATATTTAAGTTGAGGGAACCAATTACCAATAAATAATATAGAAGATTAAGGCACATTTCTGAGATTGATCTGTTCTTCTTTTGCAGCATAAACAGCCAGTGGAGAAATTAAGGATCATTTTAGCGATCAAAAGCATTAGGGCTGAAGTTAATCCAAGAACATGCGATGGGCTCTTTGGATATGTACATTCTCCAGAATCATCTAAATGAACTTGTGACCTCTAAAAAAAAAATAAAACAATAATATTTTTAATAGAGAATACATATAATTAGAAAACCTTAAAGTTCACAAATTTGATGTTTTTATTTTTTATGTTTACCTTAACCCTTGTAGCTTCAGCAGCAAAGCCAGTAATGGCTAATATTATCCCTAAAAGGATCACAACCAAACATATAATACCCTTTTTGTCCATCTCTTACACTTTCCCGGAATAGAAATAACCTGAGATTTTCTGTTTGGATGATGAGAAAAAGATGATTGTGAATGTTGCTTGTAGTGGCTTTCTTTTGGGACGTCCTCATGCAATATTTATAGGGGTTTTGGCTAACATTATATATTATGTTAAAAACATATTATATCAAAGTAATTATTGTATTTAATGTTATAATTTTTTTTGGCATAATACCAAAATTAATTCTCAACGTTTACATCCTTTATTAATTTAGTTCTTTTTTTTAGTTAAATTTAGTAATTAATTTTTAAAAAAGAGTCAAATCGTATTTTTTTGTGTAAATGTTAACTAAAATGTTAATTTTTAATGATGTTAGCGTGACAACTCACGTGATAATTCATCTACCTTTCATATTAATATGACACTATTTTATTTTATATATCACGTCAATAAATAATTTAAAAATATAAAATATAAAAAATCATTAAAAAAACAAAGAAGACTAGAATTCATTTTAAAATGTTTCTTAATTGTTTTCAATAACTTAATATTGATTTTAAATAAATATGAATGTGTTGATATGAATTGTTAATGCTTGATATTTATAATATCAAGTGAAATGGAAATTAATTTTAGCTACTTCAGTAATAAATATAGTGTCTCGTACTTGAACTCAACGACTGAATCGGGTATGAAGTAGAAATAATTTTTTTTTCATATTATATTCATCTTTTCCAAGGCCATACAACTGTGATAGTTCACCACAGGTCAACCCTAAGCTTAGATATCATCTTATTATTATTTTCTCTTTTAGTTTGCTGATTAATTTGACGGAGTTGACTTTTAAAATAAAGCCAAAAAATTTATGGAGAACCCAAGAAAACACGTTTTCTTTTTAGTCAAATTAATTCCATTGGTCTCTTAAGCAAAAGAAACAATTAAGATTTCTTATATTTTATGATATGCATTTTCGAGTCCTGGTATCAATGGAACGTTTACATTTTTTGTTTTCTCTTTTTACTTAAAAAATAATAAATTAGTCATTGTACGTTAAATTAATGAGCAAAATAATCTTTTCAATTAATTTTTTTAATCTATTACTATTGTTAAAAACTGACGTGGCCAACGAAATAACTAGACAACTAAACATTGTGTGCCACATGTACCTCATGTCGACGTACATTGATCAATTTTTAATAGAAGAAATGAATAAAATTTTTAACAGAAGAAACCGAAATCGAGAGACAAATATAAATATGTATTTGATATAAAAATATCTAAATATGTGTTGAATATAAATATAACCCGAGACTAAAAACCAGGTTTGACTTGTTAAATGGTGGATTTAATTCCAATTTCATTGTATGTCGGACCATTTTATTGTTCTTTTATATGTTTTATTAACCGATACATATATGAACAGGGGCGAAGCCAAGGGGGCTGGCATGGGCCCCGACCCCCCTAAAATGTAAAATTGCTTTTAGGTTCTTAGAATTTTTTAAAAATTTTAAATTAGTAAAAGTAAAATTACACTTTGCCCCCCTAAAATTATAAAAATTCAATTTAATCTTTTACAAATTATAAAGATATAAACTATAAAAAATTAAAACTTTATCCAGCCCCCTAAAAATTGTTCTAACTTCGTCCGTGTATATCAACCAATGCATATTGATTGTGTCTTAACCGTGTGTTATAATTACATTAGAAAATAAGTCAAAATTCACTCCTATAGTTTGCCTCATTGACCATTTGGGCTTTTATTTATTATTTGGAAAGCAATAGTGGTAGAATTTAAATTTTTGAGGAATTATTTTAATTACGTTCACGCCGCGGCCCAATTAACATTTTGTTTGAGATTTAATAGAGGGAGTGATCAAAACGATTAAAATTTTTAACGGTAGTATTTAAATTGACAAAAAAAATAAAATTATCAAAATAAGAGTGCGAAAATTTTATAGTAACTATCTGCATAGTTTATCCTTTTTTTCTTTTAATGTTTCACACAACGGTCTAGGCCACGGTTGTATATCAATCGGTATATATTATTTCGACTCTAAATTGATGTTAAGTAGGCAAGCTTTTGGTTCGATCAAAATTTCATTTTACGAGGACCATTTTGATGTTTTTCGATCTATTTTAACCAATACCAATATAAATCAATGCGTATTGATTTGTACCAATTGATAAAAATTTTAATAAAATTTGTCTTAATCATAGAATTACAGTAGGAAATAAAATATAATCATTAAAAAGAGTTATTAAACTTAATTAATATTTTCATTTTTTACCAAAGCAATTAATAATTAAAAAGAGTTATATATTTGCATAAATATATTTATTCACATGTATATAATAAATATTCTATTAAGAAACTATAAGCTATATTTTTAAAATAATAGTTTAAGGGTGTAAAAAATTCTTAAATTTTTTTCAAAAATATAATTAAGTCTTTATTTTTTTCTACTTAATCGAGTATTTGAAGTGCGGAAATATATTAAAAAGATCTTCTAATCCTTAATTTTAATTATTGACCGTTAAAATTAACAGCAACTAAAGTTAATAGCCCAATTTTTTTCTTTTTTTCAGTTATCTCTATCATGTGTCAGGTTGACATGGGGTGGAAAGAATAAAAAATCAATAAAATTTATTTAAAAATATAAAAAATATAAAATTTTTAAAAATTTATAAATATATATATAAATATTATAAAAAATAGTTAAAAATATAAAAATTATTATCAAATATAAATATAATTTCTAATTTAAAAATATATATATATTTTTTAAAAATTTTATATGTTGTGATGAAATTGGTCTCAAGAAAGGTCCATGACTCCATGGACTCCCGAAGAAGATCAAAAAAGCTGGTTCAGTACATAAAGAACCATGGCCATGGCTAAGCTTCAATACCTGCAGTATTTTCTCCAATCTTCAGCGGCTTCAATGGTGTCCTCCAACAACTATGGTGGCGCCACGCCGCCACCACCATTGGAGCAGAAGACATGGAAGCTTTCAACTTATTAAATACAACCAGTTTTCACTTGAAACACAAGAAGTCCCCTTGGGTCTTCAAACATCGTTGAATAATGAGAAGAAAACCTCATCCAACAGTGATGGGATGGGCCATTGCTCCAAACATCGTTTAATATATTTTTAATAAATTTCTATAATTTAAATATATGTTTTATAATTTTTCTATATTTCTTATATTTATAATAATTTTTATATATTCTTAATAACTTTCTATAATTTTTATTTTTTTTTAAATTTTAACAAAAATTAAATATTTTTCTATATTTTAAAATAAATTTTATTTATTTTATTTTTTCACCACATCACAATCATAGCGTAACATGGTACAATCATTTTTAAAGAGGCAAAGTATTATTTATTATAATTTATAATTTCTTTATAAAAGGACTAACTTAAAATTCTTTTCATTATTGGAGGGGCTTGACCCCTGCTTGCCTCCCCTCAGACGCACCTTTGTATGCCACCTTCATTCGGAATCGCTGCATTGTTAGCATCCTCCCCTTTCGGATGTAGGGTTTGAAAAAGTAGGACACCGGAAATGAAACTTATAGTAGCAAATTAAGCTAGCTCCAGCGGCAAAAGATTCCGGCTTTGACGACAGGACAATAGTACATGTCGTTTCTCTCAATTGCTTGATCGTTTTGATCTTTGGACACTGCACCCTTTGGCAATAGAACGATCGCTACAATAAATGTGATCCTGTGTCACGTATAAAATAAAAAAACATGGTAAACATTATTGCTGATAAAAAAAAATCAAGAAAATCGAAAATTGATTCAAATTGTAGTATTTGGTTCTATTTCCGAGAGCAAATTTAGAAGCACGGGCTTGGCTTCCCAAAATGGAAAATTTGCTCTGCAGGTCCTTTAGAAATATTTAAATTATAAATTAATATATGGTCAAATTGTACTTTGACCCTCAAAAATAAAAATATTCTATTGAGTCCCTTCAAAATAATGAAATTATAAATTAATACATGATAAAATTATATTTTGACCTCTCAAAACTTTATAATTCAATTCCGATCCCCTAAAAATTTTAGAATTCGCGCTTGTCTATCTCAATTACGTTTCAATAAGTACACATGTTACTTTAAGTGTATATGGTTTAGTTTTGTTTCGATTTACAAAAAAAATTGTAACGTTAAAATATGCCGTAAGTCCTTATACTCTTCATAGAATTTAATTTCTATACTTTTATTTTTAAGAACTTAGTCTCTCTACTTTTTAGATTTCGAAATTTAAGTCCAATTGTTAGCATTTTTTTTTTAAATTTATTAGTGGGATGTTTTGAAATTAAAAGAAAAACACTCGTTTGATCGCCATGTAACTAAAATATGAAGTTGTAATAAACTTGAATTTAACAAAATAATTTTAACAGTGTAACAGTTGAAACCTGTGTAACACCCCTAACCCGTAACCATTGCCGGTCTAGGGTTAAGAAGCATTACCGATCAATCCGGAACATTTACAATCATTTTACAACACAAAATCAATCATCATTCAAACATATCAAAATATAAGCATATAGTCCCTTAATGAGGTCTACGAGACCTTAAACACGTGTTAGAAAGGGGTAGGGACTAATCCGAACACATACAAAAATTTCAGAAAATTAAATATTTTTCAAAACTACAGAGGTTACACACCCGTGTGGGTAAGCGGTGTGGACACGCTCGTGTGTCCAAGCCATGGCAAAACAGGGCATACATACTGACTTGTCCACAAGGCCTGAGACACGCCCGTGTGTCTCACCCGTGGTCGACACTGACTTGCACCACACGGCCAGTCACACGCCTGTGTGTCTAGCCCGTGTGCAAGCTTGACTTATCTCAATTTGCAAACCCGAAAGACACGATCGAGCCACATGCCCATGTGCTCAACTGTGTGGGCAATTATAGGCCATTTTCAAGGCCAAATTACCATTCACACTTTGGAATCACCTACAAGCCTCAATTCATATGCATTTATACCTCAAATGGCAATCCAAACATACCAATATATGCATCAATTAATCATCCACTACACCATTTATTTCCTTACTCAATTTCAACTCAAACAAGTCCATCTAAAATACCAATTTCACATTCCACATCATATAAATCAAGCATCATGTAATCCTTACCACAAGTTCACATTTAAACCACATTTCTCATCAACCAATTTAAACATGAAACATACATATCCATTTTTCACTAACTCTTTTTTTTTCCTCATTTTAATTTTCGCAATTTATTTTCGTAATTTCAACTCATTTTAAATTCTATTTTTTTTAATTTTTTCCAGATCGAAACTATTAATTCTGTTTTTTTATTTTTCCAGTAACGCAAGTTTTCTTGGTCAAAAAGTTGTCCAAGATTTCGAGAAACAAGCATTCGTATAATCCGGTCCCTGAGGATTCGACCCTACTTCCCCTTTACTGTTGTTTTTACTATTTTACAGGGTATAGAATATATTTGGTGCTTTCAACGATGCATCAAATTTTGGCGCCGTTGCCGGGGACCGGCAACATATTAATCTTGTTTTTTTTGTTTTCTATGACCAGATCTGCCCCAAGCACTCTTGCGTTTGACTCAGAAATTGAAAAGACTGCGAGAGCTAATCGCAAAGAAACAAAGCTAAGGAAAAAACAGTCAGCGGTGGTTGGGACTCAAAGCAATCCACCGCCAGAAATCAGAATCGACGACGAAGCAGAGTCTAGGGTTAACGAAAACCCTACTCAAACATTTGAAAGTAAAGCAGAAGAAGTCGATTCACCTGAAGAGGTGCTTGAAACTAGGGTTAACGAAAACCCGAATTTGGCACGTCAACCAATGGCTCAAACAATTCGGCAACTGGCCGAAGCTCCGACAGAACAACCGCCATTTTGCATCGCATATCCTACTATGGATACCGATTTTGAACTAAAGTCAGGGTTAATTCAGTTGTTGCCAACTTTTCGAGGGTTACAAAATGAAAACCCCCATAAACATTTGAAGGAGTTTCATATGGTTTGTCTGAGTATGAAACCTCAAGGCGTAACTGAGGATCAAATTAAATTGCGCGTTTTCCCTTTTTCCTTAGCAGATTCAGCTAGGGAATGGTTATTTTATATACGTCCTGGGTCTATTACCACTTGGGCTGATTTATCTCGTTTATTTCTCAACAGGTTTTTTCCAGCATCTAGAGCAGCTGAGCTAAGAAGAGAGATCGTGAGAATAAGGCAAAAAGAAGCAGAGTCCCTTTACGACTATTGGGAGCGGCTTAAGAAGTTGTGTGCAAGCTGCCCACAACACGGTATAACAGAGCAATCTCTCATCCAGTACTTTTATGAAGGTTTGAAACCAATGGAGATGAATATGGTAGACGCCGCTAGTGGAGGAGCGTTGGTTAACATGACTCCCCAACAAGCATGGGACTTAATCTCCACAATGGCTGCAAATTCTCAACAGTTCCGAGCTAATCCTGAACCCCCCAGAAGGGTTCACCAGCTAAGTAATTCTACAATAGAAGATAGACTTGATAAACTTACTAATATGATGCATACTCTTCTTGCAGAAAAAACAAAGACAGCTCGGTTATGTGGAATATGTGCTACTCCTGATCATGCAACTGATGCATGTCCCAGTTTGTATGATGATACCATGGCCCATCTAGATGCTGTGGGAAATTTCCCTGGGCCACCACAAAGGTGATATGATCCCTACGCTAATACCTACAACCTAAGGTGGCGGGACCATCCTAACTTGAGCTATGGAGCTAACTCACGATATAACTAGCCATACCAGAACCGAGTTCCACAGCAGCCACAAAGTTCAGGTAATTCTCTAGAAACTAATATGCTTGATTTTCAACAGAAAACCGAGGCGTCTATAAGAGAATTGATCATATCAGTCGAGAAATTGAACTCTCAAGGGAAGCTACCGTCACAAACAGAACCTAATCCAAGACAACACGCAAATGCAGTGACGTTGCGAAGCAGGAAGGTACTGGAATCAATTCCTGACAGGAATCTTGGCCAAGAAATCGCCCAGGAAAAACCCGAGAGAGACGAACAGGTTCGACCGAGACCTCCATTGCCTAAAATTCAACCTCCATTTCCAAAACGATTCAACCAGTGTCAAAGAGGTAAAGAGGACAAGGAATTCCTCGAAACATTTAGGAATGTTGAGATCAACATTCCGCTGTTGGATGCCATCAAGCAAATACCAAGGTATGCTAAATTTCTTAAAGAGCTTTGCACCAACAAGCAGAAATTAACAGGTAATGAAAGAGTAAATGTTGGTGAAAATGTGTCTGCAGTGTTACAGCGAAAAATGCCGGCAAAATGTAAGGATAGGGGCATGTTTGCAATACCATGCAAAATATGTCATTTGTGAATTAAAAAGGCTATGTGTGATCTAGGAGCCTCCATAAATGTCATGCATTTTTCTGTTTATGAATCACTTAATGCAGGTTTTTTGACAAAAACAGGTGTTATCATTCAATTGGCAGACAAGTTCGTTGTGCATCCCGAAGGAGTCCTCGAGGACGTATTAGTCAAAGTCAATGGACGTATCTTCCCTGCAGACTTTTATGTGATAAAAATGGAGGAGGATAAAGCTCCTGGGTCTTCAGACATCTTGTTGGGGTGACCTTTCCTTAGTACCGCAAATACTAAGATTGACGTACGAAGCGGAACCCTAACGATGGAGTTTGATGGGGAGATCGTGAAGTTTAACGTTTATGGCACAATTAGCCACCCAAGTGAAGTCTTGGACGTAAACCGTGTCAACATAATTAACTCATCAGTAGAAAAAACTTTTGAGTCAATTTATGGAGATAAATCTAAAATGATGTTTGATGATTTAGAATCTGTTAATAAATTATTGGCTCCTATTGATACTAAACTTCTACCTTCTGTTGTGCAGGCATCAGATCCGAAATTAAAACCACTTCTCGAGCATCTCAAATTCACATTTTTGGAGAATGATGAGACCATTGCTGACTTAAAAGGGATTAACCCCTTGGAGGAAAATATGAAACCAATGAAAGAGGCGCAAAGACGATTAAACCCAAATATGGTGGATGTGATAAAAAATGAAAATTTCCAAGCTCACACGATTAAAAAGATTTATTTTAAGCCACCGTAGAACCATTTAAGTCGTCGAGCTAATGACGTTAAACAAGCGCTTGTTGGGAGGCAACCCAATCTTTATTTTTCTTTTATGATTTATTTTCATTTATTATTATTATTTATTATTTATTGTTTTCTTTTCTTTTCTTTTTAATTTCTTTTATTTAAATATTAATAAATTTCTCTTCTTTGCTTAGGTAAAACGGAGCGCATTGAGGCTCGACTCGACACTTTTGGCCAGCAACTCACCAAACTCATTGCTATCCTCCGCAATCGACAGTAGCTACACGGGGAGTTTTTCTAAACTTTTCTACCGATTTATTTCTTTTGCGTCCACATTGAGGACAATGTGTTTTAAGTAGGGGGAGGTATTCTTCATATTACTGTCGTCTTCTGATGTGATTTGTGTTTGCTGCTTGAGGCTCCATTTTGTCCATTTTTTTTTTAAGAATATTTTGTCGCTTTTAATGCCCAAGAATTTGACCACGACTTGCGTTTGACCTACATGCATGATTCTTTGCTACTGAGTTAGTTATGATTCTGTCTGTTTGATTTTATCTCCACTGTTTTATTTTTATTAGGCTAAAAATAATTATGATTAATAAGTTAACTCTATCTTGCTTTTCGTAAAATTGATCAAGTTTAATATCAAGTGGATACCTAATACATTTGCATGCCTAAATTATGTTCATGTCTTTTAGATGGTTACTAAAACTTATTTTTGACACTTAATTATTTCTCTTAGGTTGTAACATCCCAAAATTTGGAATTTTAATTGTTGTATTATTTCTTACGTTAAGCTAGTTAAAAATATTAATTGTGTATGTTTAGGGGTTCAATGAGGGCCCGGGGTTGAATTGGGCCCTAGTAAAAATTGTGTTTAAGCCTATTAATGAGAGAAGGTAGGTGGCATCAAGACTTAAGAATAAGTGGGTGCATTTAGGAGTCACAAGTGGAGTGTGTGGCTTAGCGGTTGGCGTCACAATAGAGTATGGAAGGGGGAGTGGGTTCGAATCTCATATGTAGCATTTTGGAGAGTATTTTTTTGTGCTAGGAAGAGTTTGATTTGGTCAAAAGAATACAAATGGTGGAGTAGGTGAATGAGTGAAATGGAGAGAAAAAAAAAAGAAATGGGAGAAATAGGAATGATGGAGAGTGATTTGTGGAAAAAGGAATGATGGAGAGTGATTTGTGGAAAAAAAAAGTATAATGATGGGATTTGAAAAGAATGAAGTAGGTGAAAAAAAAAGAAAATAAAGGGGGGATGATATTCGGCTGAAGAGGGGGGTGTTTAGAAATTTTTTCATTTGGTCACTTTTTCTTTACCTAATATTTTGTTTCTTTTGGTTACATTTCCTTCTTGCTGGAAATTTCTTCTTCTTCTATAGTGTTCCTTCTACTCATCTTTTCTCTCTTTTCATCCAATTCTAGCTAGTACAACTTGAGTCTTGTATTGCAAATCTCTTCTTGGCTGAAACCCCTACTTCTTTTTCCCTTCTAATCTTCAAGTGGTTGATTCCATTCTTCTCATCTTTCGGTTTCCATTGCGGTGTGTCCCAAAACCGAATAGTGGTTCTTACGTTTTGTTGTTGTTCGGATTCTTTTGATAATCAAAGGGTGAGGATCGTTAACATCAGTTGCAGTAAAGGAGCGTGTGGTGGTAGTCAGAAGGCGGGGTTGAATATCAGGGCTCCATAGAGGGAGATCACGTAGTGGTAACTGATTCAAGTGTAAGTAATACGTGGGGTATGAAATCTTTTGGAAATCCGAGGCTAACTTTTGGTTGGTATTGTTCTAGGGTCAACGAAGAGTGGTTCTTTAGGAAATCCAAATCAGGTGTTTAATCTCTCTTTAAATGTTTTCATAAAATGTTCTGTGATTCGTTCGAGAGACCAAAAAGCCGGAAACCGGCATCTGTGACCACTCGGGCGTGCGTATGTTCGAAGTGGTAATCATATTTTGCAATAAAACAGTTTTGGTTAGTAGCAGTGACGTGAATTTTAAAAATCACCAAAAATAGTGGAAATTGAATTAGAAAGTGAAGGAGATATGGATTGAAAGATAATTGAGTCTATTTTCTTATAAAAGAAACAGAGAGAGAAAAGGATTTGTATATTTTGAGATTTTTAAATTTTAGTAAGACTGGTTCAGAATGATTACGTGATCCCCTGTTCTGACTTGGAAAAATCATTGTAAATTGTAAAAATATAATTATGGGACATGGTTTACATTCTTAGAATCCTTTGTGAGTCTATTTTTAATTGGAACAAACAAAATCATTATGTGAGTTCTGTACAATGAGATATCTGAGATTTTGTGAAGAGAGGGCAGAACTGTCAAACAGTGAAATGAGGAAAACTTTAATGAATAAACTGTACTAAATGGTTTATCCAAAAATTCTGGAAAAATTACAGTAAAAAGATATATGAGTCTAGTTTTAGGAAAAATTTACGGATCTAAATTTCGAGTTTTTTAACTCGAGTTATAGTCAATTTAGTCAACATAATGCAGATGGACAGTTTCAATTTTTATGCCCCAAACGAGAAAAACTACCGAATTACCCTTGGTGGGAAAAACTACCGAATTACCCTTAGAGGGTAAATTACCGAAATACCTTTGGAGGGTAAATTATCGAAATACCCTTGGGTTGCAAAATTACCAAAATGCCATTAGAGGGTAAATTACCGAAATACCTCCGGGTTGCGAACTTACTAAAATACCCTCAATGGGTCATTTTTGTCAAAATGCCTTAACGGGCCGAATTACTTAAATATCGTTAAAAATGTTGAATTACCAAAATGTCCCTAATGGGACGATTTGATAGATTGGCTAGTTGAGCCAATTTGATATATGGCTATATGGGCCAATTGATATTTGCTATATATGCCAAATTGAGATATTAGCTATATAGGCCAAATTGAGATATTTGATATATGGGCCAAATGTGATATTTGATATATGGGCCAAATGTAATATTTGTTATATGGGCCAAAATGTGATATGGGCCAGATTGTGAGAATTTTTATAATGGGCCGTATGCTTGTAATAAATATATGAATGAATTATTGTAAATGAATATGCATACATGATTTGCATGGGTTGGGATTTTTAACGAAGAGAAGTTCTGGTAGCTTTGCTACAAAATTCTGGTGGCTTGTCCACAAATTGATATATGGCTTAATGCCCAGTTTGATATATGGCTTAATGTCCAGTTTGGTGTGTTGGCGGGGTGGGTGACTAAAGCTCCCCACAGGTGTGTTGGTTGGTACGGGTGGTGTGTAGCAGATGGAAAACTAGGTTTGGTTGGGAAATTGCATAACATATGCATGTTATATATGATATTATGTTATGATTGTAAAAGGGCTTTGGCCCAATAAATGCTTAATTGAATTTTGGCCCAGTGGACTTTGGTAAGTGGGTTACACACTGGGTTCTTGTAACTCACCCCCTTCTTTCTTAACCCTGTAGGTAATGCTCCGTGAGGTGGACTTGGGCCATGGATGACTCGGGGAAGGCCATACTTCAGAAATGGTGTTATTAAATTTTAAATTTCTATTTCCGTTTATTTTATTATTTTGCTATATTGGTTTAAGTTGTAATAAGGCCTCTTGAGTATTTTATTATTTGCTTTATGGTTGATATACTTATTATTTTGCTTAATTTGTTTTAAACGAGAATTTTTCTAAAAACTTAAATAAAGGTTTTCCAAAATCGATTAACAAATGAATTTCATAATAAACTTTATAAATATTTTAACACGGAAGTTATTTTCTCGAACTATCAAACAATATTTTCAAAAGTCACGGTTTTAAAGTTCACTACCTCGATTGTTGACTCATCAATCAATCTCTCAAAAATACTTGTATTTTATCTACGTTTCCGCAACGATTTCAAAATACTTCTGCAACTCTATTTCTAAACATCACTTATTTGTAAATCGTTTATTTCAATTACGTTTTCGCCACCAAAAAGGTTTTTCTTAAAAGATAATTACGTTTCCAAGTAGTTAACATTTGCTTAAGTGTTTTGGGTTTTAACAAAGAGGCTAAAATTTTCAAACGAGTTTTTTTTGTGACACGCCAGATTCGGGCCTAACTTCTAGGCCGGGTTTGGGGTGTTACATAAGTCCTCTTAAAATTAAAATTTCATGTAAATTTTGTTTAATAAATGTTTCCAAGGTTATGAGTGCAGCTCAGAACGTGACTGACTGAGTAACCGGGGTAGGGTGCTTGGGTTGTCATTCTACTTCGCATCAAAAGGTTGTGTAACGTGATGGGTAAAACTCCGCTAACCGGAAATAAATAATTTTTAGGAGTATGTTGGGCTGAGTAACCGGGGTCGGGTGCTTGGGTTGTCATCTCTCTTCGCGTCAAAAGGTTCAATATATTCCTAAGTAAATAAATAATAAAAAAAAGAAAAAAAAAGAGAAAAAAAAAAGAGAGAAAAGAAAAAAAATAGTACTAATAAAATTGCAGTTGGGGACTAAAGGAGGAAATAAATAAAGTGTCTTGGTAGGTTTGGTAATTTACCTAAATAGCATGAAATAATTTAAGACAATTTTAATTTTTTATGTGTTAATTAGAAAACTTTTTCTGTTTTACTTAAAGCAAGCTTAGAAGTTCTCTTTATTTTTCATATGCATTTTTGACTGATTTTTATAAAATTTTGGAGTAGAATTTCCTTCAGGATTTAATTTTCACAGTGGATAGGAACCATACTTGAGGGCAAGCATGGGCTAAGTAGGGGGAATTTGATAATGCTCTAGAACGTCATATTTTTATATGCTAATTGCATATTTATTTTGAGTATGATTCTACTAATTTGGGCTATTTATGGTCTTTTATCTTATATGGATTAAATTGGAGGCAAGAGCGAAATTAAGGGCCAAAAGCGTGAAATTAAAGATAAAATGGGCCAATATGCGACAAAGGGAAAAGTTGGTGCCAAAAGTGCAAGCATGGAGGACACAAGGGTTGAAATGCAAAAAAAAAGAAGAGTTTTTATTTTATTAGACTCTATTTTGTTTATATTAGGATAATTAATATTAAGATAATTATTAAGGATTATTTAATTTAGGATTTATTTTATTTATCTTTATTTATCTTTGATTATTTGTAATTATCTTTAGGAATTTAAGTAGGACTAGTGTATCTATCTTAGCACTATAAATAGGTGATGAAGTGACTCAGTTTGGTTGTTCATCTTTTTCTGTAAACTCTCTCCCCAAAAGTCTTTTGTTCTTTCCATATTTCTTTTTAATAAAATCTCCATTTATATATTTATTTTCTTTTCCACCACAACCATGAGCCACTAAAACCCATCTAGCCAAAGGTTGTCGGAAATCCCCAAAAAGGGTTCTTGAGGTTTAGAATCCGTACTTAGCCTTCTCAACAGGGTATTCATCGTTTCTCCGCATTACGAGGCTGACGCTTCCGTCCATATCCCTTAAGAAGTGATCTTTTCAACGTGTGCAAGGAACGGCCGCTTTGTATATTTTGAGAAGGTTGCACAGTCGGTTCGTTAGCTTACTGCGTCAGAGTTTGGCAAGCCCAAGAGACAAAATGGCGTGGGATTCGCCATTGAGAAACGTTGATCTAGCATAGATGATCCGACAAGAGCGATTGTTGGCTAGAGTCAGGTTCTACCAAATTAAAGTTTAAATCCTTGGAGCTGGTGGTCGTAGGCGTCCTCTTCCACTATAAGTGGCTTATTCGGGCTGAGAAGGATCATCTAAAAGCCAAGGATTGAACCCAAGGCGGATCGAGGCAACTGGAGGCTGGAATCTCTCCACATAAGAAACTTTCTCTAAACTCTTTTTTTTTTCCTCATTTTAATTTTCGCAATTTATTCTCGTAATTTCAATTCACTTTAAATTCTGTTTTTTTTATTTTTTCAGATCGAAACTATTAATTCTGTTTTTTTATTTTTCCAAGAACGCAAGTTTTCTTGGTCAAGAAATTGTATAGGATTTCGAGAAACAAGCATCCGTATAATCCGATCCCTGAGGATTCGACCCTACTTCCCCTTTACTGTTATTTTTACTATTTTACAGGGAATAGGATATATTTGGTGCTTTCAACGACGCATCACTTAAGCATTTCAATATATACCATATCTACTAGCCTATACATGCCATATTCAAATATATACATCTTTCCAAAAATACTAAAATAGATACCCGATAATGTGATTGAGTCGCTGACGATCCCCGGATCCGAGCTAGCTTTAAATACACTGTAAAATAGAGAAACACTTCACACAGTAAGCTTTATAGCTTAGTAAGTTCTTAATATAATACATTTAATTCAATGATTCAAATCAATACACAAAAATAAACCATCACATAGATTAATTTACAAGAATGCACAATCTCATCCATATCCAATACTCGCATCACTATCCATTCATCTATTTCCAAATTCATCAACCACATAGGTTCCATGCATACCTTTGACAACACTTAGTTAACGATAAATTTTGCTACTCAATGCTTGATACCGCATTTCTATCAATCTTCATTTATCCTTCGATTCAATCGCACACTTAGTGCCAATTTCATAGCCGAAGCTTAAATATTATCGCACACTTAGTGCCTTTACTTCAAACCGAATTTAGCTACGTGTCGCACACACAGTGCCAATCAAAGTAGTCGATACTTTCTTTATTTCGCACACACAGTGCCATTCTCTACTGTATCAATTCTATTTCGCACACTTAGTGCCTCATTTCTCAATTCACGTTTATCATTAATGATTCATCAAACACATAATCTTTCAATATATATATAGCACATGAGCATAATCTAAATAATTTGTATTATAAACGAACTTACCTCAGACGTCGGAATAACAAAGCAAGTCAACTAATCGAGCACTTTATCTTTGCCTCGATCTCGATCCAAATCCCTCTTTTCTTGATCTATATATATTCAAATTTAACTCATTCAATCACCAAATCATTCAATTTAGTCCATACACACATATTTAGGCCATTTTATAAAATAGCCCTCACATCTTCATATTTTGACACTTTTGTCTCTATTTCATAAAATCATCAAATTCACATAATTTCACTTCACATATGCCTAGCCGAATTCTCCTTATGCTCATACAAGCCCATATATTTCATTTATTTCATATTTAAGTCCTCCAATTTCTCATTTTCACAATTTAGTCCAAATTACTCAAATTCACCAAAAATCCAAATACAAACTATGTTAACCTAACATTAAGCTTTCACATTTCACCAACTATCAACACAAAGCTTACATATTCATCAATGACACATCTCAAAATCTTCATCAAATTCTAAAATTAAAGCATGGGCTTGATAGTACGCTAAGCAACGATTACAAAAACGTAGAAATTATCAAAAACCGAGCTCAAAACATACCTTGATTTAGCCAAAGTCCTAGCCGAAACCTAACAAGCTTAATACCTTTCTTTTTTTCTTTCAATTTCGGTGGAAAGAAGATGAATATGACTTTCTTTTTCTTATTTTTTTATTAATATTAACTTAATACATAGTTTACCATTTTGCCCTTTGTTAAAACATTATTATTTCATTCATTTAATGGCTATATATGTCAACTTCCACTATCAAAGGTCTAATTACCACATAAGAACTCTTCATTTAAAAAGCCATGCCAAATAAGCACTTTAACAATCAGCACACAGCTTTTACATTTTATGCGATTAAGTTCTTTTTCATAATTCGGCACACAATCGATAAAATTTTCACACAGAATTTTCACATACTGTAAACACCAAAAATAATATTAAAATATTTTTTCGACCTCGAATTTGTGGTCCCAAAATCACTATTCCGACTAGGGTCTAAACCGGGTTGTTACAACCTGGAATTTGAAATTTGAAAAATAAGGGAATAATTTCCTAGAAATAAAAGTACAGGACTAAATTTTAAATTTATGAAGAATACATGAACTTATAGCATATTTCCATCTCCCTAACCATGCAAATTAAGTTCTTAAAGTATCGATATCATATCAATTAAGTCCTTCCATTTACCTAACCATCGGTTTAAATATTAAATGCTACTTCAAATTTCACCTGGAATGTTTTTAAAACACGTTGATCAAACTATAAATATGTGTGCACCTACTGTATGAACAACTTGGATCTAACGTATAAAAAACGGTGCCAATAAATTTAAGAGGTTGTTTCTTTAATCTTATTTAACACATTAGATCCAAGTAATTCGTACAGTAGGTACACATGTATTCAAAACTTGACCCATGTATTTTAAGTATGCTCTATGCCAAATTTAAAACCTTTTGACCAGACTAACAGAATAGCCTGATTCGTATGATAGTGTTTATTTGAAGACTTAATTACAAACATTTTAAAGTTCAAAACAAATTTAGACTTTGGGTGATAGTTGCAATTAACCCATAATATGTGTATGTGCATGCATAAAGGGAAAATGTACTCTTTGCTACAAGAGCTTGGCTTCATTGTTCACATCGGTACTTATGATTTTTCTTTTTTCTTTTTTTGCTTCCACCTCTATTTTTGTAAATCCATTAGAATTAAATGGTTTGGATCAATCAAGTTTAGACACGTAGCACACATGTCATGTCATCAACTAATGTACCCACATCATCCTGTTTTAACAAAATTAATATGTGACAGAAGCCAAATTCAAAAGTACAAATTTAAACATTGAAACTTAACTCAAATACCCAAAATTATATTTACTCATGTACAAAATATAAAATGGTAAAATGAAAATCAAGAAAAAGGTAGTAATGTTTGAACTGGTTAGGACTGATCAGCATACCAATCTAAAGAATGACATAAATCGATTGAACAGAATTTTTTTCTAATATTATATATTTTTATAATTTTTTAATTAAATCGATCAAACTAACAAATTAATAACTTAAACAACCACCTACCTGATTCTAAAAACATTAAGAAAAAGTAATCAAAATTACCAAGAAGTAATATATAAGAGAAGAGCTTTATTCCGATTGTAGTTGGGAGGAGATTGATTAGTTCTTTCCCAATGAGAACAACCGGTGGCGATATCCATTATTATTTTTGCGGTCAAAAGCGTTGCCAGGTACATGCGCAGGGCTCTTGGGATATGAACAGTCTCCGTACCAATCTATCTTAACTTGTGAAGCCTAAATAAAATTGAAAATATTTCTTTAGTCCCTTTCAACTTTAATATTCAAAAAAATATTTTTTCTTATAAAAATCAAAGCAGGTTAACTATTTAATTACGGTCAATTTCGAAGGTACATAATTTGATATAATAATAAATTAAGTCTTTAATATTTATATATTCGATTAATTTAGTTTCGATTTTAAAAAAGAATATATAAAATTTTAAAAATTAAAAAAAACTTTTGATATATAGAAATTATGTAAAATTAACGGAAAAACATTGATAATGTGATTAATTATTTTTATACGCTCACTTCTAAAATTTATAGAGATTAAGTTTTTTTATTTTGTTTAGAGTAATTAATTTTCTCAATATCAAAATCGAGTAAAATAAAAGAAGTTTTTTTTACCAGAAAAATAATGATTTAAAGTATAAAAATCCAATGTAGAATATATATAATTAAAAAAAACCTCTAAAATTTACAAATTTGAATTTTTTTCTTTACCTTAGCCCTTGTAATTTCAGCACCAAAGCCAGTAAAGACTGATATTATCCCCAAAAGGACTGCAACTAAGAATAAAATTCGTTTTTGCTCCATCTCTTACTTTCTCCCTTACACTTTCTTGGGAAAAAAAAGTCTGATTTTTTCTGTTTGGTTGATGGGAAAAGGAAAATACGTTTACCCGATAAGGAAAACCCTTTGTTTGACTATTGTTTGTGGTGACTTTGGGGTGTCCTTATGCAATATTTATAGGATTTTTGGCTAACATTTATGATATCAAAGCAATTATTTTATGTAAATGTACTAAGAAAATAATATTTTAAATGCATTCCTTAATCAAATTCAGTTTTTATATATTAAGATGATTATTTTTCTTACTCCAAAGTTAATTTTATTTGAAATTAACATATTATATATATTTTTAATATCTATTCTATTATTTAAAAGTTTGAGTCAGTTTTACTTCAATTGGCATGAGTATTGTTGCCAATGCAGAAGAACGTATGTTCGAGTGTGTTGAAGCTCATTATTTTCTTATTTATGGATTGAGAAAGAGTTATAGATAATTTTAAATATCATGCCAAAAAGAATATATATAATTATAATCCAAGATAACAACATATTAGTTGTCTCTACAATTACTTTTGAAAAACTAAAATGTATAATTAAATATATGTTAGTTTTACATTTCTTTTTTTTTTTAATATAAGAGTTTTCAAATTTTTCTACAAAATTAAGAAAATAAAAGTATCTGACTATAAAAAATGAAAAAAAGAAAAATTGAATAGAGAACCGAAGAAAACAAAATTATTTCCATTGGGTTCTTCAAGAATCAACATAAGAAACAACATATTTCATAATTTGCATTTTCCAGTATTGGTAACAACAAATCAATGGGAATTTATTTTTTAAGTTAATCAATGCAATATTCTAACATTTTCGATACCGTCCAAAAATAAATGGATGAAATAGGATAAAAAAATTATTAAAAAATATAAATATTTTAAATATAATTATAATACGATAAATACATAAACTATAAATTCTTGTCTTTTATTCTTGCCATTTATTTTATCAACTAAGAAAGGATAAACACATAGAGCCAAAATGAATAGGAAGTAATATGGTTGTAGACCTTTCTTTCTGATAACATCTTTAAATTATCTATATTATATCAGTTAAGTTTTTTTGTTATTATTATTTTTAATTTAGCTGTTATATGACACATCAAATCTTATATAGTTAAAATTAAAATGAATATTTTAAAGAAATAGAATGTTGTCATATGATTTTTAAAAGTAAAAATTAAAAGTAATGTTAAATTGAAAAGAAAAAAAAAAGAACGAACGGTAAAGCTTATGTAAAAGTTTCGAAAATTTCAAAAGTAAGATTTTAAAAAAAATCTACCTTTACAATATTCATTTTTTCATTTTAAATTATATCAAATAAGATTGAACATATCATTTAATGGTTAAGTTAATAGTCTTAATAATGAAAGGACATGATTGATATAACATCAATAATTTGTGGATGTGATTAGAACATTTTGAAGTTTGGGGACCAATTCAAAATAAGAGTCATAGTTTGAGAATGTTTGGTGCAATTAACTCTAATAAAAATAGTATGTCCCTTGCCTACCTTTCTCTACCTCTCCATTATTCGGGGTGTAAAGGAGACTCTAGTTCTCGCAAGTTGATCGAGCTTGACTCGAAAAAAATTTAAACTCGATTCGGCGATTATCAAGTAGAGCTCGAGCTATCAATCAACTCGAACTCAAGCTTAGTAATATCCGACTCAAATGGCTTGTGATCTTAATATATATTTTTACTATTTTTACATTATTAACCCTAATCTTAATTGTTATTTTTTTTAGTATTTTAGCATATTTTAGTGATATTTGATGTCTTTAATATTAGGTGCTTTTCAAGTTAATGAAGAACAACAAAACGGATGAACTTTGCAACACCATGACACTAAAAAAGTGTTATTTTAGTGTTTTATAATACATCAAATTTTTGAAAAAATCAATTTAAGAAAGAGTGTTTTTAGGCATCGCAAAAGTTTAAAAATCAGCGGATGTTGTAACATCCCGAAATAGGGCCTAAAAGGAGCAGTGGTTGCGAAACCACGAATCCGAGATATAAAAGTTTATTTCAATTAATTATTATGATTTACTGAGTGATTAAATACATGTGTTAGAGTATTGATAAGAAATTTTATTGATTTCATGCTTAAATTGCTTATTAGGACTTGTTTGCAAAAGTTGAATTATATTTGTTAAAGGTGTTAAATTGTTATGTGTTTTTAAATTGGAAGTCCTTATGAGATAATTATCCCATTAATAAGTTAGTAGGAGATATTTGTTTGGTATTTTTGAAATTTGGTTGAAATAAAAAGGGTAATTTTGTAATCAAGCTAAAATGGCCTAATAAGACAAAATGATAAAAGCTATCATCTTTTTATTCCTTTCTTCTTCTTCAACCGATTGTAAAAACAAAAAAAAAATGGCAGCCATGGTTGAGGTTTAGTCCAAGCTTTCCAACTCATAGTAAGTGCATCCAAGCCCCGTTTTTATTGATTTTTGTATTTTTGAATTCCTTGTACCATGATCTACCTATTTCTACCCATATTTTGAGATATAGTTAAAGTCAAAAATTTTACCCATGATGGATAATTGTGTATTTTGATGTTTGATGGTAGATTATGCATGTTTAGAGTAGACGAACAATTTTTACTAAGTGATTTTCGATGAAAACGAGTAAAACGAACTAATTGGTAAAAGTTGTTATTGTTCATAAGTATGTGTTACAGTAAGAATTTGAAGTTGCTATAGAAGGGAGAAATGTTCAGCATGTTACAAAACATAAGAATAAGGGCTGAAGTTTAATTTTCGAGCCTAGGGGCAAAATTGTAATTATGTAAAAGTTTAGGGGCAAAATTGTAATTTTGCCAAAGTTAGAGTTAAGGACTGTTTTAGTAAATGTGAGTATTAAATAAGCTAAATTTGCTATTATAGATCAAGAAAAACGAAATCCAGAGTTAGATCGGGGAAAGAAAAAGATAGTGGACTAAATCGATATAGTTTATCGTATTTTGTTTCGAGGTAAGTTTGCAGTAAATAAATGCAATATTCTATTATTATACATTTAATATTAATAAATTCCAGCATTTACATATTTATTCTGTAAATTTATTATTTAAAGACTCAAGTATGAATTGACGGAAAAGCTATCTCAGAAAGTTCCGGTTGAATCTTAGGAATGTGTAGGATACAAATGTCATGACATTAGGGTTTAAGGAAATCATGTAAGACCATGTCAAGACATGGCATTGATATGTTACTATAAGGCAAAGGTCCCATGTAAGATCATGCCAAGGCATGGCATTGGTGAGTTCATAAGGCAAGGATACCACGTAAGACCATGTCAAGACATGGCAATGGTTAAGTTTCATAAGGAAAGGTACCTGCGTATCCTTAGTATTCCAAAGTGGTTCAACGGGAAAATTTAAAGAGTATACCAAAGTAAAGGTAAGACAAGTTCAAGCTAAAAAGGTAAGGTAAGATAAATTCATGTTAAAAGGTAAGGTAAGAATACAAGTTTAAGTATATTGAGTTAAAAGCTTAAGTGATCTTGATAAGAAAAGCATAAGATAATTCATTAAGAATGTTGTTATCTATTTACATGTAAACTTACTAAGCTTTATGCTTACTCCCATTCTTTAATTTTTTTTATAGTATTACAAGCCAACTCGGGGATCGAAAGGACGTCAGAGATCGTTACACACTATCAAAAGATTATATTGGTATTTTGTGATTCGAACGTTTTAAGTTATGGCATATATAGGGACTTAGCCATTTTGTGTGTATGACCTTATGATATGGCTTAATATTGGCTTGTAAATGGTTGGTAATGATTAGCCATTAAAATGCTTAATTAAGAACATGTTTTGGATGTTATGAAATGCCTAGTTGATAGTTATTTTAAAGAAATTATGTAATTATATGCAGGGGAATAGTTGGACAGCAGCAGTAATGTGATTTTGAAAAATCACCAAAAATAGTATAAATTGAATTAGGTTGTGCATGAGATATAGAATTAAAGCTTATTGAGTCTATTTTCATATAAAGAAAACGGTGTAGGAAAAAGAGTTGTATATTATGAGATAATTGATTTTTAGTGAAGAGAGGTTAGAACTGTCAAACTGTGTAATAGGGGAGACTTTAACTAATAAACTGTACTAATTGGCCAAACCAAAAATTCTGAAAATATTACAGTAAGAAGATATATGAGTCTAGTTTCAAGGAAAATTTACGGATCTAGATTTCGAGTTTCGTAACTCAAGTTATAATTGAAACTGTCCGTCTGCATCATATTCACTAAATTAATTATAACTTGAGTTACGAAACTCGAAATCTAGATCTGCAAATTTTCCTTGAAACTAGACTCATATATCTTCTTACTGTAATTTTTCCAGAATTTTTGGTGTGGCCAATTAGTACAGTTTATTAGTTAAAGTCTCCCCTATTACACAGTTTGACAGTTCTGACCTCTCTTCACTAAAAATAAATTATCTCATAATATACAACTCTTTTTCCTACACCATTTTCTTTATATGAAAATAGACTCAATAAGCTTTAATTCTATATCTCATGAACAACCTAATTCAATTTCTACTATTTTTGGTGATTTTTCAAAATCACGTCACTGCTGCTGTCCAACTATTCCCCTGCATATACTTACATAATTTCTTTAAAATAACTATCAACTAGGCATTTCATAACATCCAAAACGTGTTCTTAATTAAGCATTTTAATGGCTAATCATTACCAAGCATTTACAAGCCAATATTAAGTCATATCATAAGGTCATACACACAAAATGGCTAAGTCCCTATACATGCCATAACTTAAAACGTTCGAATCACAAAATACCAATATAATCTTTTGATAGTGTGTAACGATCTCCGACGTCCTTTCGATCCCCGAGTCGGCTTGTAATACTATAAAAAAAATTAAAGAATGGGAGTAAGCATAAAGCTTAGTAAGTTTACATGTAAATAGATAACAACATTCTTAATGAATTATCTTATGCTTTTCTTATCAAGATCACTTAAGCTTTTAACTCAATATACTTAAACTTGTATTCTTACCTTACCTTTTAACATGAATTTATCTTACCTTACCTTTTTAGCTTGAACTTTTCTTACCTTTACTTTGGTATACTCTTTGAATTTTCCCGTTGAACCACTTTGGAATACTAAGGATACGCGGGTACCTTTCCTTATGAAACTTAACCATTGCCATGTCTTGACATGGTCTTACGTGGTATCCTTGCCTTATGAACTCACCAATGCCATGCCTTGGCATGGTCTTACATGGGACCTTTGCCTTGTAGTAACATATCAATGCCATGTCTTGACATGGTCTTACATGATTTCCTTAAACCCTAATGTCATGACATTTGTATCCTACACATTCCTAAGGTTCAACCGGAACTTTCTGAGATAGCTTTCCGTCAATTCATACTTGAGTCTTTAAATAATAAATTTACAGAATAAATATGTAAATGCTGGAATTTATTAATATTAAATGTAAAATAATAGAATATTGCATTTATTTACTGCAAACTTACCTCGAAACAAATACGATAAACTATATCGATTAGTCCACTATCTTTTTCTTTCCCCGATCTAACTCTAGATTTCGTTCTTCTTGATCTATAATAGCAAATTTAGCTTATTTAATACTCACATTTACTAAAACAGTCCTTAACTCTAACTTTGGAAAAATTACAATTTTGCCCCTAAACTTTTACATAATTACAATTTTGCCCCTAGGCTCGAAAATTAAACTTCAGCCCTTATTCTTATGTTTTGTAACATGCTGAACATTTCTCCCTTCTATAGCAACTTCATATTCTTACTATAACACATGCTTATGAACAATAACAACTTTTACCAATTAGTTCGTTTTACTCGTTTTCATCGAAAATCACTTAGTAAAAATTGTTCCTCTACACATAAACATGCATAATCTACCATCAAACATCAAAATACACAATTATCCATCATGGGTAAAATTTTTGACTTTAACTATATCTCAAAATATGGGTAGAAATAGGTAGATCATGGTACAAGGAATTCAAAAATACAAAAATCAATTAAAACAGGGCTTGGATGCACTTACTATGAGATTGGAAAGCTTGGACTAAACCTCAACCATGGCTGCCATTTTTTTTTTTTGTTTTTACAATCAGTTGAAGAAGAAGAAAGAAGAAAGGAATAAAAAGATGATAGCTTTTATCATTTTGTCTTATTAGGCCATTTTAGCTTGATTACAAAATTACCCTTTTTATTTCAACCAAATTTCAAAAATACCAAAAAAATATCTCCTACTAACTTATTAATGGGCTAATTATCTCATAAGGACTTCCAATTTAAAAACACATAACAATTTAACACCTTTAACAAATATAATTCAACTTTTGCAAACAAGTTCTAATAAGCAATTTAAGCATGAAATCAATAAAATTTCTTATCAATACTCTAACACATGTATTTAATCACTCAGTAAATCATAATAATTAATTGAAATAAACTTTTATATCTCGGATTCGTGGTTTCGCAACCATTGCTCCGTTTAAGCCCTATTTCGGGATGTTACAGATGTCTTCTCTTAATCCTCCTCTACTATAAATATCTTATTATAGTCTAAAAGGTGTCCATGAAGCTCATATATTGGTGGCCTGCGAAAGCGTCTAAAAGTCGATCTATAGATGGGAGCGAGAACCTGTCTGTTGAGCATGCTTTGTTTAGGTTGGTGAAGTCTACACCCATTCGCCACCAATTTCTAGATTTAGGCACCATGACTATGTTCGAGACCCAATACGGATAGGTGACTTCCCAAATGAAACTTACAATTAATAGCTTCTTTACTTCTTCCCTAGTGGTTGCGAACTTCTTATCGGAGAGCAGGGGCGAAGCTAAGGGGGTTAACAGG
>CM016621.1:3290338-3453983 GCA_005393395.2 Gossypium australe | reverse complement strand
AATAATAAAAAACCCAAAATCACTTGAGCAACATTTCAAACCCATCAATTTCATCGATCCAATTTCCCAAAATCAAACACAGCAGCTAATTCAAATATCGAAAACAATAGAAACACAAAAAAAAAAACCCTAAAATCCCTAAACCCTAAACAAAATCAACCATCCAAATAAACTAACGATCTACAAAACGGGATCCATCATCTCGAGACGAATAAGAGCCCTAGAATTTTAGCCCGAATAGAGAGAATGGAATAGGGTTTGAACAAGTTCAAAACAAATAAAAAACCTTGAGTTGAGAAAGGAGATTGGCGCATGAATCGAAATCTTTTCTAATGAATGCAGCTTTGAATCGCTCGAACATCTGCGACACTTCAGTTAGCTGTGGATCCATTTTTTCTCTCTCTCGCAAGCTTCGTGTTGCCGAAACAATGGAAAATTCTTTTTTATTTTTCACATACAGCATAATATATAAGGCAAAAAAAAAAATGGAACTCGGCTTTTTCTTTTTCTTTTCCGGTTTTACCTAAACCGGTCCTGTCTGTTGGAATTGGGCTGATCAGATTGGGTCGGGCTGTGGTTTTTTTAAGGATGGGTTCGAATTAAAGGGGTCATCACCTAAGGCCCGGTTCCAATAAAATTTCAAGTCTAGCTCTGTTTTCGAGATGGTCAGACCAGTAAAAAACTCATTTTACTATTTAAAATTTAAAAAAAATTAATATTTTATATATTTTTATATGGTGCAAGTCGGGTCGGGTGAGGTACCCAATCCTTGGGCAGGTCTAAGTTCTAATTGAGTCCATATAGGTTATTAATATTGTATATAATTATTTATATCCGATTCAGTTTGAAATATGGATTGCAAATTTTTTTATTTTTCTTTTTGAAAATTTACAAGTATAAGTACATATACGAGCAAAATTACAATGTGTAGAATCAAATTTTTACAACACAGACGAACTAAGTGTTGTTTGATAAACTCGAAAACTTAGGTGCTGTTTGATAAACTGGAAAATTAAGTGTTGAAAATTTATGTATTGAAAATAAAACATTGAATTCAAAGTTATAAAAAGTGTTTGATATATTTCTTAAAATTAAGTATGGAATATGATTAGTTTATTTGATAAATGTAAATTTTAAAAATTTAAAGGTAAATTATTTAAAAAATATTGTTAAATAAATGAGATAATATAATTTTTGGCCACTAAACTTGACAACTAAGTTCACTTTGGTACTTGTACTTTTTTTGTCCACTTTGGTCTTTAAACTTGAAAACTAGATCCATTTTGATCCCTGAACTTAGATTCTGTCAAGATTTGATGATGTGATCAGTGTTACTGGAACAAGATCAATACAACGGCCCGTTAAAGGGGTTCAATCGATTAACTAGAAAATTGCTTGAAATTGGTAAAAATCGGAACAGAGATAAAAATCGACAGTTGAACAGGTTAAATTAGTTTTATAATTTTTTTAGATTTTTTTATGAATTTTTAATTATTGTTGGTCCGACAGTCGAACTGATTGAATCAAAAACTAATGATTTGATTTGTTCAATCATCAATCCGATTATTAAAATATCGTATGTGACACAATCTAAGATTGTCACATACCATTAATGAAATCAAATGTTTTTTTTTTTTTTTGAATGAAATCAAATGTCCAATACATAATAATTAAAATAAATGTTCATATTCATAAAACATCAAAATAAAATCGATTTAAAGTTTAAAAAATCGCCATTTCGAATTTGGATCTATACAAAATTTTCTACCCATGCATTTAAAAAATAACCTATTCATTCATTTAATTAAAATAGATCTAATCATGGGTCGGGTCGATACAAAATTGTAGGTCAACTTTTTAGGCCCGTGTTTAGCCTAAAAATGAATCTAAAATTTTGTTAAAGTCTAACCCATTAAAAATGTTAAACCCAAGTCCGATCAGACTGTAACAAAAAGAAATAAATTATTATTTTTATATAAAAACAAATTTAAAACATATAATACATAAAATATACTTAGTGTGATTTAGGTTGGGCCTGACGGGAGAGTAAACGAGTCCTAATTTTTAGCTAAATTTATTTTTCCAAAACCCATTAGAGTTATTTTTGGGACAAATTTCATTTAAGAAAATTGGGTAAAAAAAAGTGATACAAAACCATGAGCTGGTCAAACAAGTCAAGAGAACAAATTATCTTCATTAGATGTGTTTCTTGCAGCAGTGAACATAATCTCATATGATTAAATCTCTTGTCAGAATTTGTAAATGTAATCACAATAAATACAAGGGCATAATAGAGCTTTTCTTCTTCAATCTCTCTCACTTCCATTGATTTGTAAGAAAAGAAAAATGCTTACTTCATCCATGAATCATCCAAAAACACTTCATTTTTTTAGGATTATTCTTTCTCAAACTCAAAAGCTTGTAATAACCCTTCCTCTTCTTTGCTTCTTGGGTTTATTTGTTTCTGCTTTGGTTTTTCTGCTAATTCTAATTTCTCTGCATTTTTTTTTTTTCTGAATTTTCTGAATTTGTTGCAGCCCTTGCCGAAAAGGTTCGTTAGTTTATACGGAGACGATCTATCGAATACCGTAATCGTTAAAGCTCCGACGGGGCCAGAATGGAAAGTAGAGTTGATGAAATGTGATGGTGAGATTTGGTTAGCTAATGGTTGGAAAGACTTCGCGGATTATCTCTCTTTGAAGTATGGGAACCTATTGATCTTTAGATACGAAGGTCATTCGCGGTTTTACGTGTTCATGATATTTGATCAGACTACATTCGAAATCGAATACCCGAACGGTATCGATAACCATAATGTGGAGCTCCAAATACCGGACGTGGAAGAAGTCGGGAGTGAGGATGTGGTTGAAATAGTCAACAACGAATCGCGATCCCGGAAAACAACGGAGAAAACACGTTCTTCGCCTCGTAAGAGAACAAGAATGCAGGGCGCTACGAATGCGAAAAAATCGGAGTTTCGAATGTCAAGCAGAGATGGAAGTATAGTATATATGATGATATAAATTTACTGATTTAATATGTTCTTTTTTAGCTCCGATTTTGTTCACTATTCTTTCGAATTTGATGTTACTCGACAGGTAAAATCGGTCCGGAACAAGCTGGTGGAGGCACGTCCGCTGCCCAGCGATCATCGGCATCGTCAGCTAAGCATTTTGGATCGGAAAAGCCATTCTTTGTAGTTAATATACAGCCATCGTACATTTCCGCATTTCATGCTGTAAGCTCTCCCTTGACGCATTGGCATTACATATTATCAATTGAATGAAATCGTTTCGAGCTAATAATTGCAGAATGTTCCATTTACGTTCGCGAGAACTTATTTCACTTGGAAGGAGGCCGATGTTGTCCTTAAAGATCGAGATGGGAGAACTTGGCCTATTCATCTCAAAGTATACAATAAATATCATTGCACAAGCTTTGGCCGTGGTTGGAAGGCATTTGCAATCGACAATGATTTACGAGTAGGCGATTCTTGTGCCTTTGAACTGCTAGAGGGACCTGAAATATCATTTAGGGTTACTGTTCTCCGGAACCCCGAAGATTCAAATGATCGCCATACTAGCAGTACGTACAATACCTACAAGCATTACTAAGTTAAAGATTTGTATGATTTAGTGACATCTATGTATGTTTTTACAATGGCTGATCCGCGGTTCAGCTCGTGGGAGTAAAATAGGTCATGGTCGGCACAAGAGGGAATTGAATGCTCGGAGTCAGATTGAATATGATCATTCTAGTGAAGATGAAATGATTAGATATTCAAAGAAGAACAAAGAATCTCATGTTCCGAGAAGAAAAATTAAGACCGGAGATGGTAAGTCATAAGAGATTGAATAAATTTCCAGAGTGCTATTGAATCAAAATTGCATCTAATGTTCTTACCTGCAGGAAAGTTCGATGAGGCGATGCAGAATAAGACTTCAGCACGGCGAGCAATTCAAAGGCTTCCAAGCAAAGGAACTGCCATTGCTAGAGCTCTTAAAAGAGTAAGCAAACTCGGGTCGGCTCATCCGTTGTTCAAAGTCATTATCACAACAAATTTTCTGCAAAGAGGGTTTCCGGTAAAGATCTTATCCCCGTAAATTTGCATATTTAGCTTCATAAAGATAAAAAGGAACATAAAACTTAGCTTCAATGCATGCAGTCCCTTGCATCTCGAAATATCGAATGTTATGATCATATAAACATCTACTATTTACTTGGAAAGCAAGAAACAATCAGACATCAATCTAAGAAACCAGCATACAACTTGGCTTCAATGCCTGCAATCTGTTGATTCTCGAAATATCGAACATTTCGATCACATCAACATCTCTTACTTGCTAAACAAGCAAGCATCAATCAACCATGAATCAGAAAAACTCGCATACAGCTTAGCTTCGATGCATGCAGTCAGTTGAATCTTAAAAAATATCAAACATTTTGATCATATTAGCATCTGCTATTTACTTGGGAAACAAGAAACAATCAGACATCGATCTAAGAAACTAGCATACAACCTAGCTTCGATGCCTGCAGTCAGCTAAATCTCAAAATTTTGAACATTTCGATCATATCAACAAATACTATTTACTTAGGAAGCAAGAATCAGCATTAAATCTAAAAAACTGACAGTTAATTAGCTTAGATGCCATCAGTTAAATCTCCAAACATCGAATGAACATTTTCGATCATATTAACGTAAACTATTTAATTATGAAGCAAGAATCAGCCATCAATCTAAAAAACCTCGCATACAACATTGCATCAATAGTGCATCAATCTCGGTTTTCTTTCTTTTTTGTTCACTATCTAAGCATCATCAACCTTATGCAGAGCATCCCAGAACGCTTTTGCGACGAACACATGGAGCAAATTCCGGAAGATGTGACCCTTAAATATAAGCATAAATCATGGCGTGTAAGAATGATTATTTGCTCAGACAGAGCAGGCCGATTTAGCGTCGGCTGGCGGGCATTTGTACAGGGAAATAAGCTCAAAGTTGGAGACGTTTGTGTGTTTAAGATGATCAAGAAAACAAATATTGTTTTCGAAGTCTCTATTTTCAGAGATGGTTTAACTCTTGGTTGAACATCTGCTAAGATTCACCATGAATATATGACTCGTTTTGTGACTCAGTAATGTATGGATAATGCACCGAATTAGTTTTGTTTGTATAAAAATTTGTATGACGCAGTAGATGTCTCAAAGTTTATGCCTTCCCTTCTTGCTTGAATTTGCTAGCTGATTTAGCATGTAAATGGCAGGATTGACGGTCAAACTGATCATATTACCCATTCTAAAAAATAGAAAAAATCGGTTCAACAGGTTTTTTAGTCTGATTTTGAGTGATTTTACAAGTCAACCAATTTAACCCTTTATTTAAATTGATACCTTGATTAGTTTCCGATCCGATCAATTAATCTAGTCGAATTTACATACCATTAGAAAACTAGTTCACTATAATAATGTCAATATCATAATATTCTTATTTTATCAAAAGGAAATTATACTATAAACAAAAATAAGACAATAAAGGGAAATTATACGCATCAAATAACTTGAGGTCTTATATTGATTTTTTTTTTTTTTCATAAATTTGTCGGAAAAACCTTCAATAAGTTCATCTGTGTTAATTTTTGCTTATAAAGTTTAAAAGAGTAAAAAAAGGGTCATATATTATACAAAAAGATTATTTGAAAATTTTAAGCTCAATAATAAATTAAGTGATGACATACTGTATATTAAAATATTAAAATTTTAATATAGTATTGAGTGACACTGTTAAATTAGATAGGCTATTGAATCCTTTTGAACAATTAATATAAATGAGAATAGGCATAAATCTTAAATTAATATAAATTTCATATGACTAATACCGTTATCCATATAGTATTATTTTATGCTTGCCTATTAAATATACAAACAATTATATTTTCTCAACATAAATATAATTAACTTTTTTAATTAAAACATAATCCTTCGACTAAAAGATTAACAAAAAAAAAAAAAAAAAAAGAAGAGAGAAAGCAACTTAACTTGATTATATCCTTTAATCCATTCAAGCATTTTAAACATTTCTTTTTTGTTTTTCTCCACATAAAATTTATTTAAAGTTGTTTATTTGTTTCTCAACTTAAACTTAAAGTGGCACATTTTGTAAAATTCAATCAAAATACAAATTTCTCTCAAAAAATAAATCATTTGTACATACATACAGCAAATCGAATTTCTTAAATAACATTACACAAAATTTATGTATATTTTGAGAATCATCCCAAAAAATAATTTTTTTTCTAAACTTTGTAAAAATTAAAAAAAAAATTGAAAAATAGTTCAAACGATTTGAATTTTTTTTCTAGATAAGTGATTTGAGGATTTTATTCAATTCTATATTGATTTTATTTAAAAAGTTACAAATTAATCATAATTTTTGTCCAACATCGAACAGAAATTTCATCATCTAAGCCTCACATCAAAGTTCAAACTACATGTTAAATGCTATGAAATGAAACATTTTCTATCATCAGGAAAAACTCAGAACTACAATATATACAGTACAGACACTGATGGCAAATGGAGTAAAAAGTGTTTTTCGAGATTAGGAAAAAGGGGGAGGGAGGTGTTCAGACTCATTGGACTATGGCAAGGCGAGAATCATACCTGTATATTTCCAAGACCATCTTGTCATTTCTCCTCAAACTCGACGTCGATAATTTCTGGTTCGGACTTTCTTGAACCGGTGCGCCTACTATCTCTGCCAAAGAAGTCTCCTTCTGGTTGCCATACAATGTTTCCACAGCTTGCACAGCGTATCATTTGGTTTTTATAACCAGCAAACTGTTTCCTACAAGCTGGACAAGCACCCTGTCCGATTTTTATTATAAAAAAGATCAGTTTGCCATTTTAAACGATGTTTTATGGGTAAAATAAAGTTGGTTGAATGTAATGAACAAAATTCTCCAATGAAGAAGGTTTTAAAAAATATTTGGAATGGTATCGTGAATAAATGCACCCTAGTTTGCTTCTGCAATCAAATTCCCTTTTCAAACCATATACAAAGTCAAAAAATCTACTCAAATACAATACACCATTCTAGTAAAACTAGCACTATCTTATGCCCCAAAATCATCCTATACTTGAAGAACTCACTAGCATAACATGCAAGAAGTTGCAATCTAATTTAACTGTAATCGTAAAAGATACTTTAACTGTAATCATCAGAATAGCAAGTACAATAAATGGAAGACTAGACTTTGAGTTTAATCCTATTGTTCCATATGTTACGGATAGACACTACGTAGTGTCACCTTTTACGGGGATGAAAAGCAATGAAAAATAAACAAATTTTACAAAGAATCACATATGTTACAGAAAGTCACCGCTTTTATCTTGCATTTATCTGTGCCATATTATAGCAATAAGTGATAGCTGATACCTTAATAACAAGACTATTGGCAATAGTCCCGATGAGAAGAGGCCCAGCAAATGGTAGTACCCACATGGCAAATATTAAGAATCGAAAAAGCCAACCGGATAATGCAAACCAGAGGAAGAAAATCGTCTGCAGATGGATGAAAAAAACTCTATCATGAAATGAGGTAGCAAACGAACTATAACTAATTACCAAAGCACACAATACAATATATCCAGATCCTATCCAAGGTTAAGAATTTCAAAAGAAATTCACTCTCATTTTCTCCGCACTGAAGCAAAACACCTTTAAAAGATTAAATTTATAGGAGAAAGATTTGGGGAATGAGAGTCATAAGCATATTACCCAGAACAGATTAATATACACAGAACCTAACTCAAATCCAAGGCCACCTATACAAACTTGTGTACAAGTGACATGACATGTAAGACCACATAACACTCACCTTACATTTAGGCCCAAAACAACAAATAAGAATAATATGAATATCCCATGGATTCCAAAATGAAGGCAACTAGCAACTTGGACATATTAACTATTCAACCAAAACCTGACTTACAGTAGGCATAAAGCTCAACTTGGATACAAGCAATCTTAAAACCCAATGACAATGATGTCAGATATCCGCTGCTTAATAGACACAAGTTGTTCATCCTCTTTAATTCATAAGAGATAATGAAAACATGATATCGAGTATTGCAAATTAAAATCCTCACTACAACCCATGTTAACATCATATTTCTTTCATACTAGAATCACCGTTAAACCAAAAACAAAAGGGGGGTGGATGAACATATGGTTTAGTTATCATAAATGCTCTGCAGAAATTTTTTTCTTTTGGCTATGTTTTCTAGATTTCTTGGATATAAAATGCAATGAACATTTTGAAAGATCAAACATTTAAGGATACAACTTTCATGGAAATAAAAATGCATGACTTTACTTCAAATTAAAGAACAATCTTTGGATTAATCCTTGTATAATAGCAAATTACACAATTCTTTTTATCAAATTAGTACATAATTTTGAAGTTCGCTATTTCTTTTGCATTATTGGCGTTCTTTTAGGAGCAACAAGTAACAAAGAAATGGAGCCTACAAAAATAACTCAAGAAAATAAGTAAAATTGATATTTGGCCTAATCTTACTTACAGCAAAACTTCTTCCTAATGGAGTTTCTAAGAAACCATTCAGCTGCTTCCTGTACTGCAACCATATCCAAAAAATCCTCAAACAAAATGTTAGTATAAAAATTCCAAATAAATAAAAGAAGTTCAATTCTAGACCAAGAAATAAAATAAAACACGAACCCTAGGCCAATTCCTACGAAAATCCATAGTAAATGTTCGCCAACGGATTCCAACCTCGAACTCCCGGTCGAGCTCACGAGCACGGTCAGTGGCGGATTGAACGACGGAGGAGATTCGGCGGGAAACGGAGTACTGGCGGTCTAACCGTTCAGCGGTTTTTTTAGCTTCGAAGACGAATTGCTCGAAGCGGTCGTTGGCCGTTCGCCAAGCGTCCTTCAAGGCCTCGCCGGAGGCCACGCGGCGAGCGAAGGTGTCGAAGTCGCTCCGCCTAAAGGATTGGACTATTAAAGGACGCCGCCGCTGAGGAAGCGGAGGCCGTCGCTGAAGCGTCATCGAATGCCATGCCGTCGACGGCAGAGCTGTAGACATCACTTAGAATTTTAGATTCTTTTTCTGTTTTTCTGGCTTTCCATTTTTATATTCATTATCATATAAAATTCTATTTTATATTTGTTATTGAATTAATTATTTAACAAAGTATTTTAATAAAACTATTTATTAATTAATTATATCTTCTTTTATATTTCCTTTCAAATTTATTTATTTAACAAAGTATTTTCATAAGATTTATTAATTTATAAATTAGATCATTTTTATTATTAATATTTTCTTTTGTTATATTTATAAAAAAAACAAAAAAAAACGTTTGGTTGGTTAAATCATATTAAATGTACTGCATAGAATAATGTTTTATGTATATCAATTAAACTTATTTACTAATTTTTTTAATAAAAGTTTTATTACTATAATTCTCTGGTAATAGAATACATCCACAAATGTAAATACATACCCGAGTAATTACATTGTAGAATTAAACTAATACAAAGTACAATAAATTAAGAAATAAAAAGAATCGAACAAAATCCATACATAGCATACGCGCATAATGTGATTGAAGAAGCATATGTCACAATTATGCACGGTAAGACTTGAATTTGATATTTGCAATGTTTCAAAATATTTTTTATATTATAAATATCCGAGTCTCATTATATGCAATTGATTGAAAATAACTTTAAACTCAAAATGATTGTAGTCGGAAATGATCTGAACACAAACTTAACCCGAAAGAAAACATATGAAAAATCTAACCCCCTAATTAAGCTAATCTATCATCTCAAAAGATGTCAATTAAGCCTTAACTTAGTTGATAAAGTAGTCATTATAATAATTAGTAAGACGCAATTTAAGGGGATAATATAATTTTTGGTCTATTTTAGCACTTGAATTTAACAATTAATTTTATTTTGGTTCTTAAACTTGGAAAATATAAAGTGCGATGAGTTAACATTGTGAGATTGTGCCACATTATCACTTAAAATTTTAAAATTTTATATAATTTTTTAAGTGTTTATGTGATATAATTTTAGTGGCACGTTTATTATTTTAATAATCAGACCGGTGATTGAACAAGTTAGATCATTGATTCTCGATTCAATCGGTTCGATTAAAGGACTAACAATAATTAAATAATTAATTTTTTAAAAAATAAAAAAAATTACATCAAATTGATTCAATCTATTTAATTGTTAGATTTTTTTTTTCTAAATTTTTAATTTTTATTAATTTCAAGAAATTTTTCGAACCATTATCGGTCCGTCAACGTTCAAAGGCGTACTGTATAAATTATCCAAAAAAATTAAAAGAAAATTAAAAATAAATAAATAAAAAACGACATAACAAACACAGTCTCGCGGATCTTTGAACAATTTCCCCTGTTTCTCTATTTTTTCTCTCTCTCTTCCCGCCCTGAATTTTCTGAACCTATTTATAAGTTTTAATTTTCTTTTTAATCAAACATGAGCGTTACCCAGTTCGCAATGGTAAATTTCTTCCTCTTAAACTGTCTTTTTTTAAAAAAATTTTTTCTGGAATTATGTATAAGTAGTTGAGGTGTTTTCTTTTTGGCTTAATTGGAACATAAATTCGTTTGAAGCAGTCGATAATCATCAATTTTCGCTTTCTGGGTAATTATTATTCACCCATAATCATTGATTTTTAGTGTGCAAAACTGAAAATTTTGTTCATGTACTTATTGTTTGAAGTCAATTATTTACTGAATAATTGAATGATTAAAATTATATATTTTGCTATCTCTAAAGTTGAATTTTTGTTCTTCATCGAATTATGTATAAATAGTTTAGGCTTGATGCACTTGATAATCATCAATTTTCGCTTTCTGGGTAATTATTATTTACTCATAATTATTGATTTCTAGTGTTCAAAACTGAGAATTCTGTTTATCTAGTTATTGTTCGAAGTCAATTACTTACTGAATAATTGAATTGGTAAAACGATACATTGTGCTGTCTCAAAAGTTAATTTTTTTTTTTTTTTTGTTTTTCATCGAATTGTGTCTAAATACTTTAAGGCTTGAAGCACTTGATAACCATCCGTTTTCTCTTTTTGGGTAATTATTATTTACCATCATTGTTGATTTTTAGTGCTCAAAAACTGAAAAACCTGCTTATTTTACTGAATAATTGCTATCTCAAAGTTAATTCTTAAAAGTTGCAATAGAAATTATATATACCATTTGCTCTTGGGGGGTTTTCCAAAAGTAAATTTTTGGTGGACTAATACTGAGATGCAGGTGGAGGAACTGGCGTTTCTAGTTAAGGACAATCTTCCTTGCAAGCATCTAGTTCTGTCAATGGAGGAGGCTTTTATGAATTTCCTTCAGGATGATACAAGGTAACTGAATAACCTCACATCCCAACACAACAAAATTGTAGGAAGTTCATTTAATGTACAAGTCTCATTCAATTATGATCATTATGAATGAAAGAAGTGTTGGATTGCAGCTCAGATGGGATCCTAGAGTTGGAACCTATGAATTCATACAATCGGCTTCTCCTGCATCGTCTTGCAGATATATTTGGGTACTTCTCTTTTTTTAACTAGATAGGCTGGTAAAATGCATCATCAGTTAAATTGAATTTGGAGCTGTAGAGATCTCTTAGTTAGCTTTTAGTATTGATGTTTTGTTAAATTGGCTAGATTTGCTCATGAATCAATTGGTGAAGGAGACGATCGGCATTTGATTTTGCAACGATGCCCAGAGACATCAATGTACGGAATTTGTTTGCTTATCGTTGGTTTTTGGAAAATTTAATTATAGCGGTGCTCATGACCTGGCAGCATTTTGTCTTGCAGGCCTTCCATTCTTGTTAGTGATATACTATGGCAGTGTGACGAGCCTCAGTCTCTCACAGCATCTCGCCATATATTAACAAGAGAAGGAACTACACCAGGTGAAGTTCATGTTCATGATTTCCCTATTGAAGCAAGAAGTCATTGGCAATTTTCAAGAAATAAGAATAACATGTATAGCTGAGAATATCTATTTCCTTTACACTCTTTTCTATTGGCTACTTATAGAGGATTAGTAAGCAACTAAGTATGCCATACAAGTTACTATGGGCCTTTTCCCATTTGGAACTATATGGAATACAGATAGGGAAAATTGATGAGAGAACGGAATGGGAGGATTAGCTTGTCACTCTTGTTTGGTTAAAAAATGGAATGAAAGGAAAGAGGCACATTTAAGTTTATTTTACAATCATATTCATATCCCTTTTATGTACCAAAGAAAAGTGAAATAAGGACAAGGAAGGATTCCAAGATCTTACCAAGTTGGGGGGTTTAAAAAATGGGGGACTATGGTGGGTTTGAGAAGGATACGTCTATCCCACCATTTCAATGTCCTCCATTATTCACTTTCCAAAACAAGGGAGTCGGTGGCCTTTCTTGCAATATGCATACCAATATTTTTTCGGTCATTAAGTACAATTTTTTGTCATTGTGTGCTCAAAGGAAAAAGGAGTAGATTTTGAAGAGCATATCTAGCAAAACAAATCTAATTACCTTAATAAAATATCAGTTCGTTCTTTGTCCTTTTGTTTATGAAATTTGGTTCTCTTTGGATTATCTCCAATGGATGGAACGCACTATTTATTTATCCATTTTATGTCAAGTTGTGTTGGCTAGTTTTTAGTTTGTCTTTCTTATCATTATTTTTGTAATCGCTAGAAATTAGAGTAAGTAACACTCGTTACTCAACAATTTTCGGAACATGTTTAATTATTTAGAGGTCTCTCCAGGATTTAAGTGATCCTTTATCTTGATCTGTATTTGATGCCACAGGAACGAGTAACTTTTTTCTTTCGATTTTGTTACTTATTATTCTAAATTTTTTTGTCTGCATTGGTAGTGATTTTTCTCTACATTGATTATCTAATAATATGAAGGTGTTGAACCTTGCCGTTAAGATCTAAAGGTCGCCTTTTTGTTTTTCAGTAATGGAGAAAAACTTGCCTTCTTTTGAGCTTAGTCTAGAGGAAAGAGAAGCAGCTTACTTAGCTGCTCGAGAACGGATTTTTGCAATGGATGTTGGAGAGGTTCGAGAACCTGTTAAGCATAAGCCACGAACTGTTCCTATTGTAGCTCGTCGAATGATTGCACATGCTTTAGGCCAAAGAATTAACTTATGCAATCTAGACAATAGTGCCCAGGATTTGAAAGACCGAGGGAAAATTGATGAACCAAGCGTTCATGATACAGATAAAGTTGATAATAATTCGAGAACAGAAACTCATCAGGATGCTGTTCTTGAACAGAGGAAACCGGTGGATGCATGTAGTAAAGCAAATAGCAACACAAGTAAACATAATAGTTCGGTAGTTTGTGAGAGGAATGTTTCTGATGAACAAACCGAAAAGCGACCAACCAATGCTAGTTTACCAGGTAGAAGTCGAAATAGAGTTAACAAAGAGTACTCGAAAGAAGAACATCTAGGAGCTGCAAAGCGAATGTTTGCTAATGCTTTAGGTTTGCGCTCGGCTAAGGATTCGAGAAGTAGTGAAAGGAAGACAACACAGTAGATAAGGAGCTGTTATGGTTTTTCCTATCGGTTTAAAGATAGAGCTCCATTCGAGGAGAAAACAGGTAATGTGAGTTTAGCTTGATTGCTGCTTGCTTGCGTCTTTTCGTAATTTGTAATTGGTGACATTACCGTCTTCTAAGTATTTCCACTTAGAAGTGATGAAATTCTGGAAAACGGGTTTGCATCTAACCGGAGTTTCGAGCTTTGGTTTTCATGGAACAGAAGACACATCTAAGTTTTTGCGGGGAGTGAGTCATATTTGCAGGTGCAAAAGAGTATTTAACTTTCTCCCATGTAAGATATCTGTATTGTGTTATGATTCTTGCTTGAGAGATAGGTAGGGTGAAGAATGATTTATAGGAGTAGACATGACAATTGTGTATTTGTTTCGTGCTCATGTATTTTCTTGTGTCATAATCTTGTAGGTATTTTATATTTTATATAATTTTTGAGGTACTAATAATTTGCATAATATGGATTTCGACATTTTTGTATATTCATTTTCTTTTCATGTTGTTTTCAGTTCATATTTTAGCTATTTTTCTCATGACTGCATGGTTTTGGTTCTTGTTATAACCCTATTAGCTGATTTTATTTATTTAATTTATAATTAATCTAATTTTTTATGATGTGAAAAAAATATTTTATATTTAAGATAATGAAAATAAAATTAAAATAACACAAATTTTATATAAAAATGTTCTTTTAAGAGTTAATTGATTATTTTTTATTTAGTTCGAAAATTATTAGTTTTAAAAATATTTATTAAAAAAATTTTGAAGCTTCATCAAATAAAGTCCAAAAATCATAAAAACAAAATTGATTTTGTCAAAATAAAATTAACATGAAAAAATTAAAAACCGAATCAAGACAACTCAAAATATCCAAAATCCCCGTTCAAATCGAATCGAACTCAACCTAATATAAACATGATTAATATGTCTAATACACATCTTTTTTCTGTTTAAAAATAATGATACAAAACATTACAAATATGAATTGTCAAGTGTAACATCAAACATAGGTTAAATGAAATCAACAAATATGAAAATGAAAATTTCCTTATGAAAGTGATTAGCTCCCTCTTGCAATCTCCTGGTTGCTATCTTACAACACAAAACCTTGGTATTCATGGTTACATAGGATAACAGAGCATTGAGCTCCATCACGAAATTGACATACAACAACATATTTTTGCTTGCTTCATTAACCAATCACACCAGAAAGAAACTTTCAATCCCGGCAGTGGTGTGGAGTAGGTACACAGTTGAGTTGGAAGAGGTATGGAACATAAAGGACTAGACACTTTTTTCTTTGTACGAAGAATATCAAGGATAGGAAAACGAATAACACAAACCTGTTGAATGCCGGCTCCTAAGGGTGACTGTTGAATCAACAGGACTAAACTTAAAACACCCTTTTTTTGCTTGCTTCCGGGAAAGGTCTGAAAAGACCAGGAAAATCTAGGGATACAAGGAGAGAACGTTTGATTGAATAAATTCAGCAATGTTATGTTTGCCTTTCTGTTGTTGGAGATGGGGACTTAGCGGCTAAATCGCGAAGCAAAGACTGGGTGGCTACGAACTTCTCTCTCAGCATGACATTATAGTCATATAAACGTTGGAAATTCTTCTGTATATCAGACAACTCAATCTCCGAACCGGACTTCAATTCTGCATTGAGCAAGGAACAGGACTGAAATGAGTGACTTCGACATAAAATATGTCAGCTAAATAAAATAACTATCAAGGGTTTTCGAAGAACACAAAGGCATTTCAGTTCATCACACCAAAAGGTCTAGTTCATTTCAAAGAACATTACTTTGACATAAACCATACTACTCCGACTCTTTTAGTTTCACTTAAGCACTCGTCTATGACACATACCCAAGTACGATTATGGAGATATGACCCTCTCAAAACGTGAAAAACTTTGAAAAATTCAAACATACTCATATCAAGCACATATCCGAATTCAACACCCAAACCTAAATCGGAGTAACATAGACGATAAAAGTGCCATGATAATGGGTCAACATTGATAGTTTAACTGAGAGGTCCCTCTATTATAGGGACCAGATCAAATTAGTCTCTCTACTGTTAAAAAGGAATCAAATAAGACCAAATCGGAATAGAGTATTTTTAAAGTTTTTATGGTTCTATAAATGAAATATTTTCTTTGGAATTGAATTGCAATTGAAAAAATTATATAATTTTCAAGACCTTTTTTATAGGATAAATGTTAACTCTCTTACAATTTGGGCTTACTTAATTCTTTTTAATAGTATAGAGACTGGATTGATTTATTTAATAGAGGGAATAATTTGATCCGGTCCCTATGACCTCCCAGGTACTTTAACCTTCAACATATAGTAAGAAATCATCTTAATGTATTAATTATAGTTACGAGTTTAAATGACAATCTTTATATAATAAAGCAGTGATTCAAAAAACATATCCCCCTAACCCTCCACGACCTTTTTTTCCTTTCCGGCATAGTGGAAAGTATAATTCTAAGTATGACTTGAAAAAAAATCAACTCCAATTATGTCTTTTCATGCAACATGTGATGATAATGATAATAATCGTAATGGCTAAGTTCGTACCTAGTGTCGGAGGCGGTGGAATTATATCATCATCGAGAGCAAATGCTTGATGCTGGATAGCAACTGCATCTTTTGAACCGATGCAATGTTTCGTCTCAGCCTTAGCTGATCCACCTGTTTTGTGTTTGAGGGCCTGCATATAACATTCAAGGAAAACTTGCGATTAGAAACCTATAGGTCCAAAAGTTCGAGACAGAATTACTAATGGTATTTGCCCAAGGAAATATCAAACCCTGATACTCGGTTACAGGTATGTTCAATTTTTTCTAGGTTTTTTCTGGTAAAAAGTTTCTCCAGTCCCTCTCAATTTCGAAATTGAACAAATTGGTCACTCTAAAAAAGCTAGAGCAATTTAATCCTGTCAATTCAAAAGTGAGCAACTTCAGACAATTAATCACGATATGTTAATGTTTTCCATTAATTGTACATGATTTTGACTGGTATAATAATAAATTTAGACCTCAAAGTTTACACATTCTGCCAATTTGATTCTAATTTAACAAATTTATCTCGCAACATTTGTGTAAATGTTAAGGCTGAATTTGTTCAATTTTTTAAAATTTCAAAATGACAAAATATGTAAATATCGAAGGATAAATTTGTTACTATACCAATCAAAATTATGTACAATTGACGGGATATATTAACACCGTGATTAATTGTCCTTAGTTGCTAACTTTCGAAATTGGCAAGGATTAAATTGCTCCAATTTTTTTGAAAGGGACCAATTTGCTCAATATCAAAATTGAGAGGGACTGGAGAGGTCTTTTTACCGTTTCCTTTTCAGATATATTTGGAGGATCATTGGATACTCAACTCATGTTAGTACTTCAGTTTGGACAACCGACACAGTTTTAGGTAAAACTACATTACTTGGCCATTGTTAACAGTCATATTACCAAGTACAGGTAACTCGATTCTGCAGACATGTCAAAACAATTTGCATACTCGACTCACTTAAGAATGACTAGTAACTAAAATAAATTGCAGACATGTCAAACAAGATCCCTCGTGTGTTAACAACGATATTGATAGAATCTACCTTTTCACTGGAGACTTGCTTGTGAAAACTTAATTCCGTCTCACGCAGCTGCTTTCGCTTCCACGATGACCCACCCCCACGAACAGATCCATTACCAGGGCCCGATGGAAGTTGGAAACAACCACGACCAGGTTCTGTTTTAGAGTGGTTGTCAACATCCAATGCACTGCAATTCCACGTGTACATGACGTATTTTCTCACCTGGTAAAGAACAGCAAATTAGTGTACTGCAACTGTACTAAAGGACTAAATCAGAGAGAAATACTTGAATTGACTAAAAAATAGGCTATTTGCCTTATGAGAAAGAAATTACTTTATCCCAGTGTTCTTGAGCTTTTCTTCTATTTCTGATCCTCCGTAAAATGCTATCTTCGTTGCGAAGCCGTTTTATTCTGAACTCACACTACAAAGTACAAACCAAGCAGGTTATATATGAAATGTCGAATACTTCGAGCTCCGTTTTTTTATTTCGTCATGATGCACAAATACTGAATATAAGCATTTTTCAGTTCATCCAAAAGAAAGGTATTAATAAAACGTAATATCATCAGTTCTTGACAATAGAAGGTCCTCGATCAATCTATACTTGAATCTTTATAATATATCCAGAAAATGAAGGGCGAACGTATAAAGAAAGAACGAAATGATAAGCTCATGAGGGACACAACTTACTTGCACCAAGAGATAGAAAAATATCCCCATACTAATGCAATATAACCCACCAAGATCGGCAAGGAAACCCACTGCAAGTCAAATAAAACAATATCGCATTAATACATGGAACAGCAACCGAAATTAAACAAAATACGCACAGGCAATGAAAAATACTCACCAGCACCTATTATATTTTGATTTTCGGTCTCAATGATGTAGGAAGAAAGATAGTTGACGTATAATGTAGTGTTGATTAGTCCATCATTAGCATTCTCAAGTGAGGCTCGGAGCTGAGAAGTGTCACGCAAAGACGACCCCGGGACGAATTCATGAAAGAGAGGTTGAATTAGCCTCAGATTTTTTGCACTGCGGTATATACGGGGAAATAAATTGAATATCAATATGTTTGTGTCTGTCCCTCTGAATGTAACCGGGCTATTATCAAAGTTGCTTCCATTCATCAATGTTCCACTAACGAAACTCACATGATCTCTCCTAATATGATCTTTTGCTGTTACATTGAACTGAAAACCTACAGCACTTGCAGGGTTGTTCGGAAGATCGACAAATTGCCATGAAATGGACATAAAATCTTGATTGAGTCGACAATTGCTGCACTTGAGAGTTATAGTTGGCCCTAAACTTGTGTTATGACATGAAACATTGAGAATATCCGAAATAGGGAGAAATTTGTCTTCAAGGAAACCGGAACTTCCGGAAAGTAAAGTAGTAGGACTCCGTAAATTCGAGCAACTCATACTAGAAACAGCAGTCATGTTAAATTCAACGTCATTCCTGAAGGAAGCTAGGTCAGGTGCATTTGTCGCTTTCACGTTATGTACTTCAATGGTTCTCTTAGCGATGAGTTGGTAAAGCAACCTAAGATAAATCATGAAGACGAGGAGGAAAACATAAATCAATGTGTATTCATATGTCAAAAGGGTTTAAGAAAACATCCATAAGAATTCGAAAATCAAATGCTTGCTTCGAGAACATTATCCTCACTCACGCAGCAAACAGCCCAGTGAAAAGTATCCAACTAGCAATCGAGAAAGTTCCACCGAGTTCTGTTTTCCGTTTCACAACCAATTTTTGATCATCCTAAATAACAAATGATACAAGTCAAAGCTTATCAGGTTTATACATCAAGAAAACATGTTTAACATACTTTTATTCTAGTTCCCGAAATCATAATTGTAATCATTCCTTAGACATATGAATTTCAATTTCGACAACGCCGTCTTTCAACCTTCCTAAGTAAGATCCAAATGACCGGTTTCAAGAATAATACACCCGAATCCAAGCATACAAAAGTTAAATACTTCTCAATAAAACACATTATCAAGGACTTCTTCATTAGCTAACATAAACCAATACCTAGGTCACTCCAAAATTTTCAAGACAATCTAAACTCGAGCACGCTATCATCCTATACATCTATGTTGCTCTGACACTTCATTTTGCTTGAAATACCACGGCACATATTTGAACATGGATATGAAATATGACCTTCTAAAGGTCCTTCAAATACATGAAAAACATTGAATAAAAAACTAAATATACCCATATTGGATACAGACCCTATCGGACACTTACATAGCTTACAAAAACACATTAACAAGGACTTCTTAATTAGCCAACAAAAATCAATCCCTAGGTCACCCCAAAATTTTCAAAGCACTCCAAGATCTCAACCATCAGTACATCTATGTCGCTCAGACTCTTCATTTTACTTGTAATATCCTGCACATTTTTGGAAAATGACCTCCCAAAGATCCTCCAAATACACTAAATATACCCGTATTGGATACATACCTATTGGACACTTACACCCGAGTCCAAAATCATCCAAATAACATAGCTATACATACTTGTTGACTGCAAAACAGAAATCCCACTTAGGAAAAACACATAAATCCATTTGGGCCCCTTAAAGTGGAAAATTTCTGCTTTAGTCCCTCCAAATTTATAAAATCCTAAATGAATATATGTTAAAATTGTAGTTTGGCACAAAAATGCTAGAATTTCAATTTAGTCCTTCTAGAAACCATAAAGATATAAGCCAATACAACATTGAAATTGCATTTGGAGCATTTAAAAATGCCTCAAGTTCGAATCCTAGAAAGGTAATATGCCCTTTTTTTGTTCACTTTCTAGTACATTAAAAAGAATTCATTACTGTAAGAAGATTAAAAGAAAGGGACTAACCAGCCAATGCCTAGTAGCAAAGCAAACATCCAAACGACTAATCCACCACCTAATCTTAAACCAAACATTTCGTCCATCACCAAGCTTCATAAACCTCAAAAAGAAGCAAAAAACAAGCCAAGAAAGCAACATCACAAGCGTAGCTTCCAAGAAAACAGCTTGGGATTGAGTAAACTTCTTGATTGAATCAAATGACAAAATGTTCTTTGGAATCGAAATAGCATAATAATCAATTCCAGAATCAGTTTTAATAGCTGAATTCCCAGCATAAGTAATACAACTGTTGGCAGCAACATTGAGAAAACGACCAACTTGACAAGCACAACGGGTACCATTGTACAAGATTGAGTTTTGAGGACAACTAGCCATTTTTGGTTTCAAAATAGCATGGTTGGGATTGGTTTCGAAATGGGTTATTTTCAATGGGACCTTCAAAGTTTTTTGTTGGGGTTTTTGTGACAAAGATTTGGGGCAAAGGACTTGGTCTGAAAGGGGAAGTTGTTAGAAAACGTATGAGTTTGGGGCTCTGGTTTTTCAGTTAAAAGAGAATCAAAGTTGGAAACTTAGAAGGGAAGAGAAAGGGAAAAAGAAACGAATGTTTGAGACCCATCTCCATGTCCATGTGAATATGTGAGCAAAGATCCACAGGAATAAAGAAAAAGCTTCTTTTTTTTTTCTTTTATATAAATATATGATTTTTATATATATAAATGTAAAAACTAATATGAAGACGCCTGTATTTCTTAGAAAATGAGTAAACTAATTTTTATACGTTAAATCAAATAATAAATTTATTTTTTTTTGAAATTTTCATAAATTTTTACTATTTAAAATTAACTTGTTGACTGAATAAATAAATAGTAAAAATGGATAGAATTTTTAATAAATGAATTAATTTACTATTTAATTTAATGTATAATAATTAATTTATTCATTTTTATAAAAAGAACAAAATAAAATCCAATTCTTAATATAATAATCTCTATAGTATTTTACCATAAATATTAAAGAATATATATGAATATATATATATATACTTTATTTTCCCTTTATAAAAGATACCATATTTCCAATAATTTGCTTTATTTTTCCTTTTATATAAAAAAAGAAAGTGGAACACGTTGAATTATTTCCAATTTGTGTATTTAAGACGGCTGAGTGAGAAAAAATCGATTTTCAGTGTAATATTTGATTTGATTACTGTTCAAAGGGTTAATATATAATGGTGATTGTATTTGAGAGGTCCTTTATTATAGAGATTTGATTAAATTAGTCCTTTTATTATAAATGAATTAATTTAATCTTTATACTATTAAAAAGATTCAAATAATATCAAATTAAAATAGAATTAATATTTACTATTTAAAAAATATCATTTATTTTTTAACAGAATTAATATTTTTAATTTTTTATTGTTCTGTAAATGAAATTTTCTGTTTGAAATTAAATTGCAAATGAGAAAAATAATTTTCAATATATTTTTATAGAGTAAATATTAATTCTATTACAATTTAGACTTATTTGATTCTTTTTAATAATATAGAAAATAATTTGATCTAGTCTCTATAATCCTCTCAAGTATTTTAACCCTCATATTTCCAATATTTTGCTTGATTTATTTCTCCTATAAAAAAAGTGAAACACGTTGAATTAGGTCCTATTTGACTATGTGGTACGGCTGAGTAAGTAATGGTTTTCGAATTGGTGAAATGAGTCCAAATCACCTGTTGTTGGTTTAGAATAAATACATTTTTAAAAATATCTAAAAAATTTATAAGAATTATGTTGTTCTAAAATTTTAACCAGATTCCATCAACTCATTTCGAATCAATTGATTTTATATCGCTCATCGAATTGATATTTCAATCGATTTTTAATTCAATCAGTTTAATATGATTAGTTAAGTTTAAACTACACTATAAATAAAATGAGAAACCAATTTAAATAGCAATATTTGAATCGATTTTATTAATTTCGATTCAACTTTTATTGAATATATCTGATTAATTATTATAACCAAAAGGAATATTTTAGATTTATATTAATAAAATTATATTTATAAAAATAATCAGAAAAGTCTTCTTTTTTTTTGTTTTATATAAATATATACTTTATTTTACTTTTATAAAAGGTAAAAGTATTAACAAAATCCTTCGCGAATTGTATTTTGATTTTTTATTGAAAAATAAATAAATTAACTCTAGTATATTTTGAAATATACAAATTAACCTCTCAATTAAATTATCTCTTAATATATAATTAAAAAGATCTATTGTCATAATATTTGTATAAACTTTAATAATTTATATAAGTATGTATTTTAATATTATATTAATCATGTTTAAAATGTTTATTATTCAAATAAGTTGTTAAAATTTTTTGTATTTATTTTTTTATATTTGTATGTATGAATGCCAGATGGAGAGTTTGGGGCCACGTTACAAGACTGTGAATTCAATGAAAACTGTTCAACGGTTGAGGATGAGCCAAAATACTCTGCATTTTTTTGGTTTTTTCTTTTATCATTTTATTTAGTTTTTCAATAAAAAAAGATATTGAATCGAATATTAACTTTTAACGAAAAAGAATATTAATCATTTTCTTCAGTGGTTCAATAATTGAATTGACTTTAGTAAAGAAATCTAATTTAAAATGAAACAAAATATCAGATGTATTAAATGATTATTAAATATAACAAATAATTAATAAGAAATATAATCAAATTCTCATTGATTAAGTTATTTTATTATTGATTGAATCTGTATTTTATCAATTGATTAAATCTTTAGACGAGAAATAGTGAAAATTAAAAATCAAAACTAAGTTCGATATCAAATTTTTAAAATTGAATTGGTGGTCTCGATTTCTAGTTTAACTTATCCAACCAACTCATCCATTAAAGATTTATAAAAAATATTAAAATATTTAAACAATAATTTAGAGCCGTAGGATGTACCCAGAAAAGACAGATGTAGGATAATGCAGAAAACTTTTGAAATAAATATTTTATTTCCATAACACACTGAATGAAATAATGTTACACTTATAGAGTTGATTAAATACTAGCTGTATCTCGATATGATACAGTTCAAATACTGATTAACACATTATATATATATGACAGAAAAAGGGGGAGAAATACGAGTACAGTATAAAATCTCGATGCCGGAAACTCCGAACATATGCAGAAAATAATTAGTACCCTACATTTCGATGTCTTCCAGATCCGGAAGAGGGAAACGAAGGATTGCCGCAATGCCGGTCAGCTGTGCCAGTTCTGAAAATGGATGTGAAAATGAGTGTCACTGAATTCGGAATAATTATAAAAAGAAAAGACCAAATGCAACAAACGAATACTCACGTTCCCCTGACACGTGCATAGACGAAAAAATGTGAGCAGTGCCCCCCGAATTCTTAACAGAGTTCACCAAACTGACATACTTTTGCCTCGTAATTACGTCCGAATTCCTGCATGCGAAGTCAGCAATTGAATGACAATAAGCTATATGAAAGAAAGAAGGCCGACCCCGAGAATGATACAAAACAGTGAACACTAACACCCCTAACCCTTTAATGTCAGTAATAGATTTGGCAATCCATTTATGCATGTCGTGTCTCTTGTTTTTCCTTTTATTGTGTCACTGTGTAAATATAACATGGTCAAAATCCTAAAATAGGACCATGATGCGTGTACTAAGTGACATATTCGTCCCGAGGTTCTACATATTCATGCATAAAGACATATTGCTGCAGCAAGCAGATAAATTTGAATTGTACAGCAATTTTTCTGTGCTTTCCATCAATCTCACAGTCAAATCAAGAGAATATCAGCACAATAACAGCAGGAAATGGAAAAACAATTATGTGCTACTATATTCTCATTCAATCTAAACAACCGTCCAAACATATTGAGTTGATCATATGATATACCAACCTGAAGAGATCATCGGTAATAAGAAGTGTTTGAACTGCCATTCGCTCATGGGCAATCTCCACATGTTTTGGTCCGTAGCATGCACGTGCCGGATCCTTTATCATAAAACCAAAGCAACTATAAGATAAGAACAGCCAAGACTCCAGTTCCCTCAGCCACTTCCTCAACTAATTAATATGGGCACACAAATTCTGTACATATACATCCGTGTGCATGTGTGCACATGCATACACGCGTGTCTGTGAGAGGTGTCATTTTTTTGGTAACTATTCATGACACCATTAACATCAATTCTGACACATTCATTTTGTGCAGCATCATGTCCTTTCGGTTGTAATGTTTTAAAGTGTAATAAAATATTTAATATTCACTTCTATTTAATCAACTAAAACATTGTATACAATTATATATTGTTTGGCCAGCCAGATCATTAACCCAAACTACTTAATTACCATGAAAAGGCCCCAAAACACAGTTAACCCATAGCCCATCGTTAAGTCACTCTAGTCATTGTTATTGGGCTCTGTTTCATGACTAACCTTCACTTTCCCCATATATTAAAAGATAAACCACATTTCGACTTTCATTCTCTTAATGCACGTAAGAACATATTAACAAAAATGAAAGTATCATTAAGTCATTCTAAACACGGAATACAACCAAAAAATAGTGTAGAAACACTAAGTTTGAACCTTACATTTGAAAGCATGTTGAAGAAATCCTTGAGAGCTCGAACCTGGTAAAATTAGGGAAACAAAGCATAAAAAGCTGTTATGAGAAGAAATAAATAAAAACAAGGAACAACCAATGAATAAAAAAACAAAATTCTTAGCCTGGTATGGTTTCTATAATACCTCTTGCGCTGCTTTGGTGTCTTTTATCATGCTCATAACATTTGGGGCATCCAAGACTTCTCTCAAACTATGCCTGCATTATAGTCTACTTACACTAAGATCCCTATTTCAGATTTGTACTAAAGCTTTGAAATAAAATAGCATCAGTTAGAAAATTTATAAGGGCATCTGAATTCACTAAGGAATATAGGTAAGATAAATGAAGCCATCAACTTTTACAGTCCTGTTACCAGATCGAAGCATTTCAGAATCCCCATATTTTATTGAAGATTACAAAGTAGATGGACATCGTTCTCTAGAGTTCTTAATGTGTAGACTAGTATATTCTAATGCCAGATTTTTCAAAATAGATACTCAATGCAATGCAAGTAAGTAGGGAAGCAAAGAACATAATATGGTTCACTAAGAATGTACAAATAAATTCTCAAGACACAGAATATAGATGTCCCGCAATAATGGAACTGTTAATATATCACACCGAGCCCCTAGATGAACGTATTTTAGATGCGAGGCAAATTTACATTGCCCATTACAGTTGGCAGAGTAAAAGCTGAAGCAGAAAGCAAACTTACTTATATCCGGAGCTTGTATGAACAAGAATTATTCGCGACTTATTCTCAATAATTGGCCTCAATTGTCTTCTTTCTGCCTCCAACATAAGATGACGATGGAACTGGTCCTGAAACATATCAAAGAAATAAAAAAGATAGTAAAGCCAAATGTAACACATGTTTGAACAGAAAATTGCTGTAAAATGTCTTTCCATGAGTTATTGTCTAAGGAAAATTAAAGTATACGAAGAATCAAGGCAATTAGAAAGGAAATGAGTTAAAAGGCTTTGTCTCAGACCTTTGTGAAGCCAGGACTAGCAATAACAGCACAGCGAACAACATTGAAATCAACATGTTTGAGGAAAGCCTATCAAAGATGCACAAAAACAACTTAGAAATAAAATAAACGCACTTAAAATCATATAAAACAGTGATATTACAATTCAAGTATTACTGACCTGTAGAACATTCTCAAAGAACTTCTTCAAAGCCTGTAGAATATTAAAAAGAAATCAAAAAGTATACAAAGTAACAAGGTAGAGAACAAAACCGAATTCTCATTACATGATCTCAAAGGTACAGGGCTTTCTAAATCAGAAATAAATTCCAAACCTATAAGAATAATTTTTTTTTTAAAAATACATACCGATTCATAACCAGCAATGGCAGGTCCATGCTTACGAGGAATTGAAGTTTCAATCCGTGAACGGGTACTTGTCATACTATTGTACATACCACAATGGTAATAAGTTAAAAATCTTGTACACCATTAAATACTAAAGAAATTAACATTCAAAAGTCAAATATGCAAGTAGCAGACAGGAACTGGATCAAGCAGACATGGTGTAACAGCATCTTCTCATGAGTAATACTTTGAAAAGGATGATTTAAAATGAAGGTTCATGTACTTCCTAAATGCAACTTATGATTTCATTCCAAACAAAAAAACTTGCAACTGATGAATTCTACTTCAGAAAGGACTGGTCACTTGCTCCCAACACTCTTATACACTTGCCCAAAATCTTTTCCTAACAATTTACGTCAATACTTAACAAAAGTTTAAGAGACAAAAATACAACCCCGTCTTTTCTAGAAAGAAATGCTACAAAGAGGACGACTACAAACCAGAAGAGATACTCAAGTTACAAAGTGGAATACTTTAGCATCATTATCACCAAAAAACTAAACACTACAAATCATCCCATAGATGTCAAACGCCTTTATTAAATGATTTTTTGAACTCCACATCTTAGATTTCTAGGGATGTCAGGCACCCAACAAGTAAAGGATAATCTCCCAACTTCATATTATCACCTTAACAAGCATCTAAAACAGAGTACCAAATTCATTCTTCAAGTTAGTCGCATATACCTTTTACCAACAAGCAAAATATTTGCTAGCCCTTCTTGCATTAGTACCACAGCCAGATCTGCACTCGCACCAGGATCTGAAATATATTAAGCAGTAATTGCAAAGCTAAATCATACTTGTTAAAAACCTTTCAAATAGAAAAGTGATGCAACCTAAATTTGCATTACTGAAGTTGGGACACAGAAGACAAACTACAGAGCAAATGAAGATAAAAGAAGACAAAACCATATTTTAGGAGAAAGGCGAGAAACAAAAGGAGGGAGAAGAGAAATCCAAACACTTATTCAACGATTAGAAGAGATAAGCAGATAGACAAAGACACTGTGATAAGTAAAAAATATAAAGTAGGAATGTCATCATTTTAGTATTTTTTTGGTTGAAGCCTGAATTTGTTCCTCTATTATTTCAGTTCTGTGGGTTTAGTCTCCTCTACCAGAATTTTAATGGTTTATTCAATAAAATGTAATTTAAGAACAGTTGATAACAAGGTTAAAGCTTTATAGTTAAATTAGGCCACATGACTATTTTTGTTGATGATAACATGCCAACCTGAAACTTTATGAGGTGGTGCTGATTAGTACTATAAATATTTTTAATAAAAAAGTACAAAAGCATTTTTTTGGAATTTCTAAGCCAGGCAGGGTCACTTTAGATTCAAAATCGGACTGGACAAGTTTTTGGGTATGGTGATAAAATGTTAATACCAGGACTAAAACCAATAGCTTTGCCAGCTTTATCTAGATGATGACATGTGATACCATTTTTAGACCCATGTGATTGCATGGTGGTACAATGTTAATACCAAGCCTAAAATCAACAGCACTAAATGAAGGAATCAAACCTAAATTAATGCCAAAAAATACCAGTTTAACTGACACAAGATATGCCAGTCTATTACTAAATAAGAACTGGCAAACAGCCCTAATCATGAACTCTTTAACCGTAGTTGTGAAGCTATAAGAGATTCTTTCCCCTTCTTATTAAAATCAACACTTTAAGCAGGAAGTGCAGAGGTAAATCAGCTAAAAATTCTCTGATCCTAGAAAACACTTCTCAGAAACACTAACCAAGATAACAGGAATTTGCCATCAAACACAGATGAAACTCAGAAATCAGCTCTAAGCACAATAATAAACAACAGATGCTTTCATTCTGTAGCAATACAGACAATTGGAGAAGTCAGACTACATACCAGAGGCCTGTCGGAGAACATCTAATGCCAATGAGTCCCATATTTTCTAAAATATGCAACAAAAATTCCACAATTCAGTGAGAGTATCAAATACTTTGAAAGAGAGAAGACAATACGCTTTAAAGAGAAACTATAACAGAAATACTAGTGATAGATGAACAACAATAAGACTAATAACATAAAACAAAAGCTCTGAAGAACATAATCAAAGCAACTAGCTAATATTATGTGCAGAGATACTGACATTCCATCAGGTCCATGAATTACAAAAGAAGACTTTTGTTCAGAAGGGTATAAAAGAAAGAACGGCTACGGGGAATATAACCTAGAAGTTTAGTCAGTATTTAGTGTTGCAATCAGGATAGGCTAGAATCACAATTAAGATTTCTCAATGATTTCTATTATTGGGCATGATCCATTCCACATTTTCTTGCTTTCTATAGCAGCATAGAGCATGGATGTAACTTGAATAAAACTAGATAATATGTACTTTCTTGTTCTAATTAGTTTCCAAATGTAGGTTTCAATAAGCTATTTTACTTTTCAAGCTTATGTCCATGCCTTTGACCTCTGTCAACTATCCCCTCTCAAAGATTCTTCATGGCCCCCATCCCTCTTTTCTAACACACCCAGCCAGAGACAGAGATACATCTTTCCGGTCAGAAATGTATGTACATGGCATATCTCTAAAAAACCCAAAACATGTAGAAAGTAAACAACATATCATTCATACAATATCAACGATTCTCTAACAATACAGGAATATGTGGACAGATGAAGTGTAGCAACTAGAGCAACATTCATAACTATCAACAGTAGAAGTTTGCTCACAGAAGTGTGAGAGAGATGCCTAAAAGCATACAATTTTCATATCGCACAGATATAGCACCCAAAGCAAGAGGACAAACAGGAAAAGATACAATGATATAGACTACTCCAAAAAGGATAGCTACCTTTCTTAAAACAAAAGGTCGCTGGAGCTCAAGTTCGAGAGTATGGAATTGTCCTATCTGCAACAAGATGATGGTGCATTTTAAAAGCAAGAAGAAGAAAAAGGAGGGAAAAAAGGGACAAAATCCTATGGTGCACCTACCTTAACATGCTCATTCTCCAAGGTGTTCTTTCCCCTTATACGCAAGACAGATCCTTCTTTGTCATAATCTATGGCCTAAAGAAATATGACATGATATCAGTACTAATACTCATACATTAACTACAAAATTAAAAACCAACCACGCTGTTAAAACATATTGGCAGGTCAAAAAACTGAGAAAAATCAATTGGCAGTCTTAAACAAACATACCTCGACTTTTATTTCCAACTTCAGGGCTACACGCTCTGCATCTCTTCCACTGGATGTCTCCCTTAGAACTTTCCTATTATGGAATGCACATAATACTAATAAGGTATGACATCAAGAAACTTACAAACATTGACCTGTTTCAATTTTTGTTTTACATGCTAAAAATACCACTGCACTTAAAAAGTTATGACCTAGTATGAGATAAACCTTCGAATTTGAAGAGGAAGTTTTATAGGACAACAATCAAACTTGCTTTGCTATATGGTATGGAATGCTGGACTGACAAGAGAGACATATACAAAAGATGGGTATAACCAAGATGCAAATGTTACAATGATGTAGTGTGACAAGGACCGAGTTAGGAATAAGGATATCAGTCTCCTTGTCAGGATGATTCCTATAGAAGATAATGTGAGAAAAAACCATTTATACTACTAGGAGGATGGAACAAATTAAAGTTGCATCCAGTGAAAGCTTGAAGGGGAAACCAAAAAAGACATGGTTAAAAGTGATAAACAATAACATGAAACTATTAGAACTTGAGGACTTGATGGTGAAGGATAAGAATGATTGCAGGAGTATTCATGCAACCGACAAAAATGTTTTTTTATTTCTTGAACCAAAGCTACCATGAGAAAAAATAATATTTTTTTTAATCATCAACTAACAAATAACCGACTTATGAGTACTACTAATTCATGAACAAGAAACACCATATTAACAGAAAACAGTAACATTAAAAATAAATATGAAAATTATAGAATTTAAACTAATCATACAACATAAAAGCTCTACAAAACCCTAAATTACCTAATACACAACGATATAAAGCAGCTAAATTCAATTCAAAAAAGAAAGCACACAGTTAAATAATGCAACCAAAAAAAATACCTGACGGTTCGAGCCATAACCCAATCCCCAGTAGCTATCAAATTGTAAGTAAACCAGAGATCCTCTGAATCCACTGGTATCATCTGCAATCAATAATATTACATTAAAAGAAAAAATCAAAATTCAAGGGGAAAAAATCCCTTCTTTTTTTTTTTTTCTTTACCTTGACGCTGCCAGGACCATTGGGAACTAGGTCTCGGTGTACGACCTTCATGATTTTCACTATAAAATCTGTTTTTCCTCCTTTTATTTAAAAAGAATTAGCTTGAAATTGAATTTACCCAAATACGAACTTGCGAGTATATAAACACGAAAAGGGTATAAATTAAAGAAAAAAAAAATCAGGATTTGAAATGTGATATAAAAGAAGAAGGGAGGACGTCGGCCGATGGCGGTGAGGTCGAATATAACGACGCGACGTCAGCGGTGTTGATAGAAGCCGTGATTAAGTAATAACAAAAGAGTAAGCGTAATTAAAGTAAATATTATATATACAAATTTTTTTATTTAAAAAAACCCCAGAAACCCACTTAATAATTTAATTTAGATGTAATTATTTATAATTATAAGTATGTGACATGTTTACATTGAATATAATTAAAACATCAAATCATACTCTATAATTCTCGAGGTGTCTGAAATTTAACGAATAATATGTTTTAGCACATAATGTTAATATCAATCGAATTAAAACTTAATTAGGTAAAAAGAATATTTTTTGGTTTGTTACCTAAATTATTTGTTTAATATTGTTAATATACTACTTTTCATAATTTTACTTTATTTGTTTTTAATTAAATTAGTGCTTGATAAACTTATATTATTAAATTTTATTATTTAAAATTTGTAATATTAAATTTTGAAAATTTTAAATTAGCACTAAAATTTATCATACTACTGGGTGAAAAAAATAATATTTTATATAAATTTTTGATTTTTGGAATAATTATATTTTTATAATAATAAAAAGTCTATAACTTTCTACTCTAATTTGAAAAATATAGGTGAATAAAAAAAATGAATAACTTATGTTTTGTTTTGAGAAGTTGTATGAAAAAATTACATATGTAGTTGATTCAATGAATATAAATTTTTTTATTTAGATAAAAAATTATATTTTTTATAAATAGTATTTTACCTAATTATTATATTTTCACCCAAATTACATTACGGGGTTAAATTTGGTATAGTTTACTCAATGATACTAATTCAATCACAAGATCACTAGAAAAATCAAATTATACAAGGTTCTTTTATTTTATTTTTTTAGTTTTTTTTAAATGAACTATTTGTCTTTAATATATTTATTTTTAGTCAAAATAAAAGTATCCACAGCCGGTAACAATGACTAATATAGGCGAGGATTAAACCTTCAACCTCGTGTTAAGGTGATTATTTATACTATATTTAAGTTAGTCTCAGTTCAATCATAAATTTGTAAAAAAATACCCTATTTTTATAAATAATTAATATTTTTTTAAAGAGACTTTTATCTTTTCATATAAAATTTAGAAAAATACTTGCACGTAAATTGAACCACTCAAAGCATAATACTGTTTAACATTTCAGCTTTACTATTTTAACCAAAGTTACATATAGTTAATTTTTTATAGAAGTTACTATTTTTATTAGGTTAATAGCCATTCTACGTAGCGAAAGTTGTGGATTTGATTTATGTATTTTAATTTGATCAAATTTAGTCCCTATACTATTTTAAATGTTAATTTTAGTTCCTATATCTTTCAAATTTTCAAATTTTAGTCTTGACTTAAACAATAACAATTAATTTTGATTGGTTAAATCCAATTAGCAGTCTTGTATTGTGCATATAATTGTATATTTGGTCCATATTCTCCGATTGGATCATTCAAAGTCCTTATATTTTTTTTAAATTTTGAAATTTCAATGTTAATACAATTGACGATTGTTAATCCTTTAACTGGAATTTTAGCAAACAATATGTGGAAATAACTAGCTATCATAACATTACACATATGATAATATGGTTGGTGCATCAAATATTGGAACCAGTAGAACTTAATAATTTTAACCATTATCATTTGGTGATGATTGAAATTCTAAATTTTGAAAAATACAGATACTAAATCAAATTAAAGTTCAAAGCTTAAATTATCAACTTTTACAAAGTACAATGACTAATAAAAAAAAAATTAACCACTTTATTAGTTAATACCATTAACTTTTCAATTAAAACGTTACGTGGTTATATATAATTTCAATGTTCTAAAAGGTCCTGATGACTAATACATTTTTTGATTTGCCTTTCTTTTGACATTATGAAACAATGGTAATATTTAGTTTTGAACTGAATACCATGCTGAAACTTGGATTGTACCTACATACTTTAACTTTTTACATAAATTGGTCAATTTATTTTTTATAATATATTAATTAATTTAAATAGTTAAAATTGTTAACTATAACAATTACAAAGTCAATGTCTTTTTTTTTCCAAAGAGTATTATCCAACAAATTTTTTTTATTATGACAAGTTGAATCAACATTTTCAATATTATATTTTATTACAATACTACCAAGTGATTTTTTTCTAAATTATAAAACTTCACATATTCTGGCCCCGTAAAATAAATTTTTTGATTTAGGTCCCTATATAATTTATAAAATTGTACATTGGCCTCTAAAATAATAAAAAATTAATTTAATCGTTTAAAAATTATAAATATATAGATTATTAAAATGATAAAATTATATTTTTACTATTGTAAAAATATACAATTTAATTTTAATCCCTCAATTTTTTTAAAAAAATTTGCCCCTAGTTTTTACCTTTAAATTTTAATGTATAATTTGATACAAATAAATAATTAACCGAAGAAGCATCGAGTTCAATTTTTCTACTATATTTTTATTTAATTATTTCCTATTTTTAATAAACACATAATTAATTACTTATCAAATGAATTCTATTCAATACACATAGTGGATTGGCATACAATTGTCCATGGTACTTTAGTTGGCATCCTAAGCTAAATCCCAAGTAGAACACGTGGCAAATATTTTGAAATTCTAAATTATTAATAAATAAATATTAAAATATAAAATAACTTAAAATATAAAATAATTAATAATAATCAACCCTGTGAAGCGGGCAAACATTCCAGTTGTCAAAGGTTGAAGGACGAACGACGGAGAAACCAGTGCAAAAATCTTCTACTTTATTTTCTTAGAAAATTATTTTCATTTTCATTTTGTAATTTTTTTTTTTGTTTTAGACTATTAGTTATAAATCGAAGATCTTAAATTTAAAAAATATAAATTTACAGAGAAAAAATAAGCAGTAAGTGAATGAGAACCTCGCCCTCTTTGCTATCTCTGACTATAGATTCAGCTGTTCTTAACCTTTCCAATATCGCAGATCTCTCTCCTCTTCCCGACCATATCGTCATCGATCTCTTCCTGGTAAAATATTATTTCTCATTTTTTCAATTTCTTTTTTGAGTTTTGGTTGCCTTTTGACTTGATGGGTACTTTTAATTTCTTTGTTATTTTGTGGGTTTTTTTTTCTTGTCTTTTGACTTGATGGGTAGATTTAATTTTTGGTTATTTTGTGGATTTTTTTCTTGCCCTTCGGCTTGATGTAGTGTTAATTTCTTTGTTATTTTGCGGGTTTTTCTTGCCTTTTGGCTTCATGGGTAGTTTTAATATCTTGTTTAGTTTGTGGGTTTTTCTTCTTGCCCTTTGGCTTGATGTGTAGTTTTAATTTCTTTGTTATTTTGTGGGTTTTTTTTTTCTTGCCTTTTGATTTGATGGGTAATTTTAATTTCTTTGTTAGTTTGCAGGGTTTTTTTGCCTTTTGGCTTGATGGGTACTTTTAGTTTCTTGTTTAATTTGAGGGATCCCCCCCCCCCCCTTTATATGTGAAGCTATGAATTCCTTATTAGGTGGGTTTTGAAATTGTATTGTATGTACTTTTGGGCAAAAGATTCCTTTGACTTCGATGAGAATATAGCTAAGTCTTTAGAAAGTAGTTAATAGTTTTCTTTAGGTATTATTGCCTATAATCTGCATTGTCAAATTTGTTTGATGATCTATGATTTTTGGGTTCCTTTATTTCTTTTCAATATTCAAGTTTATGTTGTGATTCTTAAATATCTTTCCTTTTTTAATAGTAGATTTAAGTCAATTTCAGTGTTTTCAAGCCCTCACGCCTTAGCGTCAGATTAAAAAAGCTCTTTAAACTGGTTTAGGTCAGATACATTTAATCCATCATATGGCTTGTTTGTCAAGGCATATTTTATTGTAAGATCAAGATGATAGGCATAAAAAGCTTGCTTGATTGAAGTAATCTTCAATTTATTTTACTTTTGATTCTTTTCATTAGATGTAACTTTACTGGTAAGATAGGGATAATGCCAAACTATCTACTATATTCGGTATTTGACAACGGATTTGGGACCTTAAAAAAGTTATGCATGATGGCCAACAAAATTAGAAGAAAATTTTGCATGTTTCATTGATAAAGTGGACCAATCTCTAAAGTTCATTTCCCTAATTATATGTGTTAAGCTTGTTGCATATGTTTTACATACACAGAGACATGTATAGAAATACACAAATGTACATATTGCCTCAGGCAGTATAGGGTACTAGTGCCTACGGTATGCTCTTGACAACATTGGTTAATATTTCCTATTAAATTTAAGCCCCATTCTCTATTATACTTTTATGAAAGTTTGAGGCCTTAGGACGTTCAAAGCCACTGCTCTCTCCTTTTCATTTTCAGTTTTAATGTCCCAAGTTCTAGATCATGAAACTCTACTTTGGTAGGACAAAATCATCAAGATTTTGAAGAATTGATGTTAAATTTAAAGTTTTGAAGGTTTGATTATTAAAGTTGGCCATGTTGAGAATCTGGCTATTTCTACGAGTTGAGCATCATTAAAGTTTGTACATGTTTAAAGATAAGGCAACATGATAGCACTTGAGGAGGGTCATGAACCCTTTTCCTCTTTCTTTATCTTTTGGTGCTTTGATGAATAGCTCACATTGCTCTCTCAAATCGCTTATGTGAGAAGTTTTACAATTGCTGCAACCTTTACCCTAAAGTTTCTATGTTATGATCATTTTTTCCCTTTTTCATGTTCCATTGCACATTGCAGATTTTACCTTTTTTTGTATTCGTAAATATTTTCCGTCCCCTTCTTTCTCATCTGGAATTTTTCTGTATCTCCTTTTTTTTAGCTATTTATTCATATTTTTAAACCTATATTTTGGTATACAAATCCGGTTCGTCTCTTTGACCTTGTACATTTTATCTTTAATCTCTTGTTTAGTTCTAATGGCATTCATGTTGTAAGACGTATTTTCATGATTTGGCAGAGAACGCTGAGAGCTGGAAAGTTAACTGAGAAAGTTCTCAAGTTGTTTATAGATACCGGTAAGGACGAGGTCTTTTCTCTTATACAAGCACTCAACATTCAAGTCACACTTACCCCTGTCCTTCCTACCAGTAAGTCGTTGTTGGAGTTTCAAATATTTGTTTTTCTTTTACAAATGGATTTTGAGTTGATTTCTATGATGAACTTCTGTTCCCTCCGTAGGATGTTCTGAGAAATTCTGAGATCTGTTTGATCAGTGGCACACATAGTATATTGGACTATAGAGTTACGAAGGCCTAGCTCTTTGGGATTGGATTGTTGGTATTTGGCAAGATGTCTCTAGCAATTAAGGATGATGAGGTTGACATTGTAATAGGAGCTCTTCGTTCGGATCTGACAACATTTATGAATGAATGGAGACCAATGTTCTCTCGATTTCATCTTATAATTGTCAAAGACCCTGATTTGAAAGAGGAACTCAAAATACCTGAAGGCTTTAACCTTGATGTCTACGGAAAGCCTGACATGGATCAAGTGGTGGGTTCTTCTACTTCGATTCTCTTCTCTGGCTATTCATGCAGGTATTTTGGATATCTTGTTTCTCGGAAAAAGTACATTATCTCTGTGGACGATGACTGCCTCCCAGCCCAAGACCCTAAGGGCTTTTTGGTGGATGCTGTTGCCCAGCATATAAGCAACCTTACCAACCCAGCCACACCATTCTTTTTTAATACTCTATATGACCCTTATGCTGAAGGAGCTGATTTTGTTCGTGGCTACCCATTCAGTCTTCGGGGTGGGGTGAAATGTGCTTTGTCATGTGGGCTATGGCTTAATCTGGCTGATCATGATGCACCTACTCAAGCCCTCAAGGCAAGGCAAAGGAATTCCCGATATGTTGATGCAGTTATGACTGTCCCAGCCAGGTCCCTCGTACCCATTAGTGGAATCAACATCGCTTTCGAGCGGGAGGCAGTAGGACCTGCATTGGTTCCAGCTCTGAAGTTGGCTGGGGAAGGCAAGTGTAGGTGGGAAACAATGGAAGACATTTGGAGCGGGTTGTGTGTTAAGGTCGTATGCGATCATCTGGGGCTCGGTGTGAAAACTGGACTGCCATACATATGGAGAACTGATAGAGGTGACCCTATAGCAAGCTTGAAAAAGGAGTGGGAGGGCGTGAAGCTGATGGAGGAAGTTATCCCCTTCTTTCAGTCTGTAAGGTTGCCACGAGAAGCTACAACAGTGGAGGAATGCATAGTTGAGGTGGCAAATTCTGTTAAAGAGCGGCTAGGATCGATGGACCCTGTGTTTGCTCGTGCTGCTAAAGCTATGCTGGACTGGGTCAAGCTCTGGCAATCAGTTGGATCTAGCTCATCACGATCCTCAGCAGTCTAGGAACTACTAATCATGATTTCAGTGTTTTTAACATATATCCACCCTATATATATATAGCCAAATGGATGAATAAAAGCATATTTAGGCTCATTGTTGTTGCAGACCTGGCTTTGCTTAGTCTCTCAGTTTTTGTTATGGCTATAGAGACGGATCCGGTTGATTGAACTGGTTCAACCGGTTTTCATTACATTGGTTCAAACTACTCGTATATCATCCTTGGAGAGAATTTGGGTTACTTTATATTGTGTTAAATAGCATGAATTATCTTTATGCTCATTGTTGTTCAAGTTTTTATGCAATAGTAGTAAGCCTTTCTCTGTCAATATATAGTCAATATATAGTCATGCAGTTTTGCCTCTTTAAATTAGTTTCTTTTATATTAAATCAAAAATAAAATTAATCATTTTTTTTTAAAATTTCATCGGTTTAGACTTATAAAAACCAATATAATTGATGAAATAACTAGACAGTAATGCTTGATACGTCTACCTCGTGTTAACAAATAGAGATCAGTTTTAACAGAAATATCAATTTGTTTTTTGATTTAATATATAAAGACTAATTTGCCATTTTTTAAGTGGAGAGTTCAAAATACAATCAACTCTTAATACAAGGGCTTTCATGATATTTTTACTTGGTAAATAATAAAATATTGGATATGATTTTATGTTATCAGATAAGGTCAATAACATATTATAAATTTTAGGGTAAATTATGCAAATGGTCATCTAATTGTGATTATATTTTTATTTTGATCACTCAATTTTAATTTTTTTTTTAAATTTAGGCACTAAATTTAGGCACTCGAGGTTAAATTGATAACTGGTTTTTTTTAAACCAATATAATAACATATTTAGTCATCAATGCTTATTTATTATATCAATTTGATCTTAATATTAAATAATTCAATAAATTTAACCCTTCATATTTACAAATTCTATTAATTTGACTATCAAACTTTTTAACCAAGGCTTTTAGCTTTTAAAACAAAGACATTTCACATATATTAATTATTTTATTTATGGCTGAAATTATCCAATGCGGTATGTAACCATTTTTGTTTATATTTTAAAGAAATTAATGTTAGGGATCAACTAAACACAAGTAAAAATAATAGAATATTTAAAATTTAAAAATTTAAAAATAATATATATAATATAATTATATAAATAATAAAATATTTGTAAAAAAAATAATTTCTCTTGACTAACATAATTTTAGTTTTTAATTAATTTGGTAAATGATTTGACACTAAATCATATTATTAGTAACACAAATTGCCTATTGTGGATTTAAAAATTAAAAATAAATAGAACACGTAATAATCTCTTAATCAGTCTGTAAAATTAAAAAAAAATCATTATCCATGCAATAAAAGGAAATTCAATTAATTCTTTCACTTCTTTTTCTTATGAAAAAATAAATGTTCATCAGTTTTCTTTTATAATTATTGATTGAACAATTGAATTTTTCAAAGCTATATTTATTAACGCTGGATTTAATTTCCAATTTCAATGATTGTTTCTGTGTGCCCTGCAAGAAATATCATATACTATTAACAATAAGAGCAAACCTAAAGTGTTTTTTTTTTTAAAGTTTTTTCGTTTTCTTTAGTCAAAATTTTATCAATCAAATGATTGTGAAATATTGTATTTAGAAGAACACTACTAACAAAAAAAAAAATGATGTTTCAAGATAAGCTCATTGGTATTAGAAATTAGCTCGAAAAACGATTCATTAATGGAGAGAATTTTTTTGGGGGGGGGGGTTTACAAATTTATAGATGTGGAATGCCTATGTTTCAAAAGTTAAAAGTTTTAATTAGGAAGTTTGAGGATCAAATTGATAGGATTTGTAATTGTGAAGGGTTAAATTTGTTGAATTATTTAGAATTAGGATTAAATTGATAAAATATGTAAGTATTGAGGACTGAATATGTTATTATACCAATTAGAAAAAAGACTTTTCGTTATTAATTTAATTCCGAGTGACCAAAATAAGAATGAATTTGAATGTTATTGCTTAAATTGAAAAAAGAATTAAAATTGGGTGATTAAAACAAGAATGTGAGCATAATTGGGTAACCCTTTGTATAGTTTACCCTAAATTTTAATAGTTGGGTAGAAAAATAAATTAAATATAATTTTGTGACTCAATGTGTATTTTTATCTTTTAAACATACTTTTTATTCAATGCAATACACGAGTTAATTGTAGATATTAATTATAAATTAATATAGTTTAAATATTGCATAATTCAACTCATTAATTCGTTGAATCAATAAAATCTTTAAGATAAAATTTCATCACATCTCAGCCTCAAACTGCTGTTGTTCAATTCCTCTCTCATTGAGTTCATTAATAAATGATTCCTTTCCATAATTTTAAGGTAAAAAACTAGAGAATAAATGATGTTAAAACAAACTATTTAAAATAAAATTAAAAGATATAAAATAAAAATAAGAAAAATTTTAAGAGTGGGAATTAAATTATAAAATTATTGAGATGTCAAAATATAATTTTACCATGTATTAATTTATAATTTTATTATTTTTTAAAGAACTAAATAGATATTTTTTTTTTCATATTTTGAAGAGTCAAAATATAATTTTATTATAGATTAACTTGTAATTTTATTGTTTATAAAGAGACTGAATTGAAAATTTTCATTCTGGGTGGGGAAGCTCTTGCCAACTCCAAAGTATTGGCTCGATTTAATCGGATATTTAATAACAAAAATAGAGCAAACACTATGTACCCATAAATTTTTTAATTCTTCATTATTATTTATTTATTATTAAATAAATATTGGAATCTGATGGAATTGATAAGTCATATTAGTTGAATTAAGAATTAATTGATATATCAATTTGAATAAAAAAATTACATTTTTTAATAAATTTTATTTTTTATAAAAGATTAAATTGAGAAATGATGATGATTTGATCCGTTTTACCGCCTTAAACCATGGATTACTATGTATACTATATATAACACTGACAATTTCGAACTCTATGTCTACGTATAAAAAGGGAAAATTCAAATCATTCCCAAGTATTAACGAGAAAACTGAAGAACCCTACAAATTGAGAAAAAAAAAAAAAAAAAAGAGAGTAAAAACCCAGTAATCAATCAAAGAAATTTGATCGCCTTATTCACTTTCGTTCGATTTGAAGGGAAAAAAAAGGCTTATATATATAATTTGCTGGGAAATTTTGGACCCAAAAGAAATTGTTGTTGGAAAATTGAAAAAATGTCAAAATCTTGCAAAGGTTTGGCTATGGAACTGGTGAAGTGTCTAAGCGAATCAGATTGTGTTAAGGTATTCTTCTTTCCCTTTTTCATCTACTCTCTTTATTGTTGTTTTTTTCCCTTTGATTTCCGAATTTAATTTTGCCCTAACGTGAAATGATAGAATTTTACTAAATTTGGGGATTAATATGGGGTAGGTTGAGAAGCGTTCAGTTAGGGAATGCGCTGGAGAGAAAAGCCCTTGTATACCAAGCGAATGTGTTGGACTCAGAGAAACTTATTTTAATTGCAAAAGAGGACAGGTATGTTCAATTCTTCTTCTTTATTTGCCATGTTTGTTATCTTGATGAAAATTTTTAACCTTTTATGAATAGGGTTTAGGGTTTTAGTCATGGAGTTGATGATGATGGAAGTTATAATTCTAATTGGTTTAGGGAGGGCTATCCTTTTTTTTTTTTGGTTTAATTGCTTCAGATGTTCCAATTTAAAGGCCAAGTTCTAAATTAGTCTCTAAACTTCAAAGCGTTCCAATTGAATCCTCAAATAGATGTATTGTTTTAATCAGATCCTTTCCTTAGTCTAACAGTTTAACTTTGGCCTTAAATGTCAGCTTGATTTAAGGTGGTTTCATTTTTTTAGACACTAATGGATTAATAAATGTTTCGAAACCTGTCAGATCCAAGTTGGTATTAGCCTCAAAGCTGATGGTTAGACAGACGGAATGACCTAATTAGGATGATATTTCAACTTGAAGATTCAATTGGGATGTTGTAGAGTTTAGGGATCAATTTAGATTTTGACCAATAGTTTGTGAATGTTTGGTGCAATTAACCCTTTTTTTATGGCATGAATAGAAATGAATTGGCCTTGTGCTGATATCGATTAGATTGAACATAATTTACAATTACTTTTGCTGCGTATAGAGATGGCGAGGACCAGGGGTGAATCCAGAAATTTTGGGGGGGGGGGGCAAAATTAAATTATAACATTTTGAGATGTCAAATATATATTTTATCATGTATTGATTTATTATTTTTCATTTTTAAGGGACTAAATAGAATATTTTTCATTTTTGGGGGACCAAAGCATAACTTCCCCCTATATTAATTTATAACTTGATCATTTATAGAGGGGCTAGAATTGCAATTTTTCAATTTTGGGTGGCCAGGGCCCCTGGCTGCCCCCCCTTGTATCCGCCTCTGGTGAGGACTAGAACTAGTAATATTTGTATCCTTATGGTGTTTGTGTTGCGTTTTTTTTCCAAGTTATAATCATATTTAAAGTGTTATATAACTATAAATTTTGACATGTTAATAATTTGTTTCGTTTTGTGTGACATATTCATGTATTCATGTCATGTTTGTTTTAATATTTTATGTTTAGTCTCTACTGTTGTGTTTTAGTTATTTTTTTAAGTATTGTATCCAAAACTACTAGGTTTAGTGATGATAATATCAGATCTAGATGGATTGATCCATTGTGAATGGTTGGGATTCCATGATTGTAGATGATAAGTTGTAGACAAAACAAACCAATGCTCAAGACCTAGAATAAGACCGATTGAACTACGGTTATATAACTCTTACTAGGTCTAGTGATGATAATATTAGATTTAGATGGATTGATCCATTGTGAATGGTTGGGATTCCATGATTGTAGATGATAAGTTGTAGACAAAACAAACCAATGCTCAAGACCTAGAATAAGACCGATTGAACTACGGTTATATAACTCTTACTGGGTCTAGTGATGATAATATTAGATTTAGATGGATTGATCCATTGTGAATGGTTGGGATTCCATGATTGTAGATGATAAGTTGTAGACAAAACAAACCAATGCTCAAGACCTAGAATAAGACTGATTGAACTACGGTTATATAACTCTACTGTAACTACAATGTATATTTTGGTTTAGACCAAACATCTTATTTGTGGGGTTTTCGTGTTTCTTGGTATCGGCTTTTGAAAATGGTTGTTTTCTTCAACTTAAGCTGTTGATATAAGAACTCGGTACAAAAGATGTTTAAGGATGGAATTCACAAGTTTAATGCATAAAAAGCAACATGAAGCCTTTTTGTTTTTCTTGTTATCAAAAGCATGTATTTTCAGGATTCCATGCCCCCAGCCCCTCTATTCTATGCAACTTTTTAGGTTGATACTTACTTTGTGTTGCTGCAAATTGCTGTTTTGCATGGTTACTGTGATCTATTCATGGGTTAAGTCAGGCCTAGGCCTTATATTAACAAAAATTGTGTCTTGTCCATCCAGTAAAATGCGCCAAGCAGGTGAGACTTGAGCAAAAATGGCATGTCCAAAAATAACTCTTAAACTTGGTTAGGACATGAGAAAGTACACTAACACACAACTACGAATTCACAAGCTGTTAGGTTTCTTGTAGGTGTATCATTATTACAATAAATCTTATATTGCACATTGCTATATTTGCTTAACAGTTTCATGATAAACAGAAAATTATTATCCTTTTGAAAGTAGATTAAATTGGGTTTATACTTCTCTTATTTTGAACAAAAAAGAAGCTATTTTTCACACGAACAAGGCAAACTCGACGATGTTTTACGATATATAGTTAACATGTTATGCTTTCTTTTTCCCTTCTTGTACCAGGTTGATATGAGAGCTAGGATCCGTGGGAACAAGGGCTACTAAGTGAAAGGGGGATGCCATCAAATTCTTGAAAGCATCCGTTGTATTGGTTTAGGGTGAATCCGAAATTCCCGACTTTTTTGTCTCCCTGAATTCTGTGTGATAACGATTTTTGTCTGAGAGTTAAAACCGTTAGATGAATTTACCATGTTTTTTTCAACCTGCTTTGCGTACCATGATTCAGCTTCCTAGCTTTTACTAAAATGAGGTAGATTCCTAACCATACTGTCTTGCACAGTTAATTCATTAATTCACACTGTTACAATATAATAAGTTGGCTTTGGATTAGTGTTGGATAGAGCCATGTTGCAATACCATTATGCTTAATTTATTCTAAATTTTTATTATATAGTTGAAGAATTAACTGTTATATAGTTGAAGAATTAACTGTTCGGACATGTCTGAAATTCTATTCTGAAGTTAGCCAAGGATAGCTACTATTTTTGGTGCTTGTGAGATGGGCTAATTGTTTTTCTAGGTTTAATTGTGACTAAAATTTGATAAGAATATAAACCATGCAATTTATATATTTAAAATTATTTGAACCAAAATACAACAAATATTACTCTCAACAACCCAAAAGAGCGAGTGATTAATGCTCTGTTGGCACTTTAAATCTGAGTGATAATGGCTCATTCTGATGAATACGATTTCAAAAAATAGAAACTCGAAATTTTTCTGTTCTTACTAATTCCCCCCTCTTTGGCCACATTGAAGGGAGACAACTATGATAAAAACATGTTACAACACCAGAATTATGCATGACCAAAACAACGTCTTATCGAGAACACTCCCGAATGATGATGAGTTTGGGTTGTATCAGGTTCGTCCTTAGATTTTCCAACAGGAAAATGTTTATAGAAGGCTTTTACTGCACCTGCAACTCCATCCTCACCTTCCATGGCTCTTGCTAACTCATCAGCACGTTCTTTCACCTGCATCAAACCATTTCCTTTTAAATCATCTATGCTGCAATATTCGGATTTACTAAGCTCAAAACTTGGTTAAGTAATGCAAACTTATTCATGCTTCCTCTTGCCAACTTATGTTATATATACAAGTTTGTTAGTTTTCCTTTTCTTTTTGCTGGTTGAGGATGTCTCTTCTAGCCTAAACTCGAATTCTTTTGCTGGTTATATAAAATAATTTCTATGTATTTTGAAGGATACCCATGTTCGAATATGTCAAATGTGGGTGTCGGCCAAAAGTATATCAAGAAAAATAAACATAGCTTTTTAGCCACTTAAATCCAAGCTTTTCAAAATTGGACCGGTGGTTGAACCGGTCAGACCACCGCTTCCCAGTTCAACCGGTTTGACTTGTTCAATTAAATAAATTATTAAAAAAATAGAGAAAACCAATTCGACCGGCCTGGTCAGTCCTACTGATTCAACCGGTCTAAGTGCTTAAATCCAGGACATCTAGGTTAATAAGTAATAAAGCAACCAAACCATTATCACACCAGGGTTCAACCTTCCAGAACCAGAAACCTTGCGATTCTTTTGCAGTTGACTATGACTAAAACGTAAACAAATTTCTTAATCATCCTTAATCAAAACTGATTAATAATGTAATAATTTCAGATAATAATGACTCAAAAAGTAATCCTAGAAGAAACTGATTCATACCTCAGGTTTCAGCATAAAACGTATCGCTTCAACCAGCTTGTCAAGTGAGAACTCATCAATCGGAATGGGTGCAGGACCTACTCCTTTGGCATGGACTTGCTCACCCCAGAAAGGCTGGTCCCCGAAGAAAGGAACAATAGTCGTTGGACACTGTATTCAAGAGTAGAAATGACTTCAAAAAGTGGAGAACAAAATTGAATAGATATGCACTTGGAGTTGCCAAGTTACCGCAGCTTTGAGACCAGCAGCAGTAGTTCCAGCTCCACCGTGATGAACCTGCAGAAAACACACAAGGAAACGATCAAAAGTCAAGACGAACGGGAGAACCACAGGTTCATTTTACACCAAAAGACAAGATACATGAATGACGGACTTTTCCTTGTAAAATGTTTTAAATGCAACTACCATCCATATTGAAGACAAACACAACTTTACGCAAAAGAATTACAAAAAGCAAACCCTCCAAGGCCAAGGAGCTTACACTAGTTTACAGGTCTTTTGTGACATAAAACACACTATCCCTACATATAAAATGTACAAATCATGATGCATTCAGCTGGGGATGAAGACGAGATACATGAATGGCGGCCTTTTCCTTTGTAAAATGTTTCAAATGCAACTACCATCCATATCGAAGACAAAAACAACTTTGTGCAAAAGAATTACAAAAAACAAACCCTGCGAGGCCAAGGAGCTTACACTAATTTGCAGGTCTATTGTGACATAAAACATACTATCCCTACATATAAAATGTACAATCATGATGCATTCAACTAGGGATGAAGACGAGATACATGAATGATGGCCTTTCTCCTTATAAAATGTTTCAAATGCAACTACCATCCACATCGAAATCAAAACCGACTTTTCACAAAAGAAATACAAAAAACAAACCCTCCAGGGCCAAGGAGCTTAAACTAGTTTGCAGGTCTTTTTACGACATAAAACACACCTACATATAAAATGTACAAATCATGATCCACCATGCTCATTGCTAATATCAAGAATCTTTCAAGAGAATGACATAATATATAAAATAAAAACAGAAAATTGTTTCGATGGCCCTAGGAGCTCAAAGTTTTACGTTGCAACTTACCACAGCCACACATCGTTTGAATAGCCAGTCATGGGGGCAGTTGTCTAGTGAGTACACAAAGTCCTTCGGTTTTTCCACTGCACCAAAGATAATTAACCACTATCCACTCCTACACACTGAAAAACACGGAAAATCTAACTAATGAAAGACAAGAAAAGAACAAGTGAAATTACAATTGCCAAGACCACCCCAGCCTTTGTTTATAATGCCTCTTTGTCCAGTTTTCTCTAGAGCTTGTACTATAATCTTGGTCATCTCTCCTGGTTGTTGAACAGGCTGTTGGAAGTTCAAAGCAGTTAGAAACATTTAAGCCCAGATCAACTGAATATGATAAAAAAAAATAGAATATGTGGTTTGATGAAGCCAATATAATTTTTTATAGTAAAATAAGATGCACATAAATAATCCCCAAAATAAAAATAATCAATTACATTATAAGGAAATAAATATAAAGAAGAGCACATATACCTCAGACTCTCAGAGATAATAAATAAAAAAAATATCAAAATTGTGCATGAAGAACAAACTGTTACGAACTCTCATTTTACTGTTTAAAAAAGGAAAAGTTGTAGAAGAAAACTCACGAGACTACCAAAACCAATATAGATAGGCTTATCACCAGCATCGATCCATTTAAGAAGCGACTCTGGTGGCTTATAACTGGATGCCAGGTCAAGGAAACAAAAGCCAACCACATCAATATTCTTTCCCCAGTCTGCAGGAGAAAACCATACCACATCAAAACATGCATCCTTCAAATGGCAACAACAAGATCAACAAGCATGACATTTTTTACTTGGCCAATTCAAGAATTTTCTTTTCATTTTACATTTTGACAACAACAAATGTCCAAGGATAGGAAGACCTTTAATGGTCAGAAAATAACTCCTATATATCAGGGTTTCCCAAGTACCTTTTCAAAATGTAAAACGAAAAGAAAATTTTAGAATTGGCCAAGGATATGAAGACCTTTGATAGTATCAGAAAATAACTCCTAGATATCAGGGTTTCCAAGTACCGACAAATTAGTCAATTTAAGGTACACAGACAAGAAGCAAATATATCAGGGTGGTTGACAGCCCTGATAAGTGCTAGTAAGATTGCAGCACTTTACAGATACGACACTCAAACAAAAAGCCAAACAATGCTTGACTAAATTTTAAACTGATCATTAGGATGTAGAATTGATTATTAATCAAACAATAGGCAACACAGGAATACTACAAATTGCAAGAGTATGCAGAGATATTTAACTCCATAAAGTAACTTCACTATACAAAGCAACCATAAGAATCTCTATATGGTTCAGAAATTGTTCCCTGAGAAACTATTTTTTAACAAAGGCAAAAAGACTTGAAAGTGCTCATCTTGAATCATATCTCAATCATTGTACAAGTATTTGTCAAAATAAATGAAGCGTTTTATCAGTCTAAGGGATGTAAATAAAATGACCTTTTGGTTTGGGAACAAGGTGAGGACTCCACATATACCCGTAAGGCACATCTGGAGGAGAGCTATAGGATCCTCTCAAATAGGTAACAGGTCTCAGCTTCAGCGTTTTCTTCCTGAACTCATTTATCATGTCCCGTATTCCCAGCCATATTAGGGCATCAACAATATGATATGAAAGCTGCATTCGAAATTACCAATATATGAGTAGACCTCAATGTAGATAAAATCCAAGACTGGAGAAGCAAAAACCAGACTCACTCTGTAACCAGCTGCGTGTTTAACACGAGACAAAGGATGGGGAAATTCACTAGTAGGCCTGACAGAAGGTGAAAAAAAGACAATGACTCAGTAATTATTCTCAATTTCTGAACTCACACATACAAGAATACACATCAGTCCTAGAAAGGATTGAATTGTCACAAAAAGAAAGCACCAAAGATGAGCAATGCCAGAATCACCGATGCATGCACAATCAAAACCTATTCATTCAGAATAAAAAAAATTAACATCATAATAATCACAACCAACCAAGACTTACGTCCATGGCATAGTGAAGAATATATGAAGTGGTACATTTAGCGCCTCTGCAACATGTGTATGTCCTGAAAAGCATTTTTTTTCCATTAAATGAACGAGAAAGAGAAAGAGAAAGAGAGAGAGACACACAGAAAGGAAAAGGGCATAAGTCTTAAAAGTTTGATGCATCACAATACCATTTAAATAGAGAACGTTGAATATGTAGAACAAAAAAATGTTCAATTGTCTTCAGACAAAAACATACAGCTTAAAAATGAAAGAGGTAATAGGCCCTAACCATATGCTGGAGGATTGGCAATTATGGCATCTGCATGAAATTTAACACCACTGTGAGGATCGTCTTCCTTGCATGCATCAAGAAGAGAAAATATTATATCCTTCATTTGTTGCCTCTGAACAGGAATTTCTGAAGGATTTGACGGCAAGAATCCTTTATTCTTGACCATATCTGCAGAAAACTCAGTGATCAGTGCAATACTTTACAAGGTAAAAGAGACTCCTAATTCATATGCCTGGAAGTAGACAAAAGACAATGTCTTAGAATAATTACTAGAATAATGAAAGCAAGAAGATGCAATATTGCTAAATGCATGGGTATGCAACACCTTTATACAAAACCAGAGAATCAGGAAGGGGGGGGGGGGGCAGAAAACAGAGGCCTGTAGTAGCCTCAATTGAAACATGAAAATACATAAGGCCAATAAACAGACCTTCTGCAGCACTTTTCTCTCACAAAGAGCTTTCAATTGCTCATAGAATCTTCCAGATGTCCTTAAAAAATGTGTTTTATTAGAGTTTGTTCTTTTTGGTATTTGATGAGAAAGCGTGTCTAAAAATAAATAAAATCAAGATAAAAAATGAATCTACCTCAAACAGGTCCCACCTGTGCCCATATATATTTCCAGGGCAACTAGATGGAGTTATAACAAAGGATCTTACCCTCAATAATAAGTAGATACTTAGTTTAGTAATTGTCAGATTACAGTTTCCTAATAAGGAATCTTGAGTGTATCAGATAGGATTCTGTAAATATTTTATTAATTGCTATCCCTAACTTTAAGGCTGTTTTTTAAGGGACAGCATCCCTAGAATTGGTCTGTTTCCTAGTATAGAGTTTCCTAAGTTAGGCTCACTATGTATATAAATATTAGTATAATTCCTTGTGAAAAAATATAATAGAAAAAGCATATTTCTAACATGGTATCAGATTAGCCCGATTTCTGGGAATTTTTTTCTTTTGTCTGGCATTTTTTACTCCCGCTCAACCCTCAAGCCTGAATATTTTGTTCAAAAGAAATATGGCTGAAATTGTCCAACCAATACCAATGGGGATATTTCAGAAGTCTCTATGAACAACTACAACCCAACAAGTGAGTTGCAGAACATCCAAGTAGCCTACAGGTTAAATGGGAAGAATTACCTGAAGTGGTCTCAGCTGGTTCGCACGTTCTTGAAGGGAAGAGGAAAGCTGAGTCACTTACTCGGAACGGGACCTAAAGAAGGAGATCCTAAGTTTGATGCTTGGGATAAACAAGACTCTATGGTAATGTCTTGGTTATGGAATTCTATGATGCCAGAAATCAGTGATACATGCATGTTTCTTAACACATCCAAAGATATATGGGAGGTTGTGAAGCAGACTTATTCTAAAGTTCGAGATGCTGCTCAAATCTATGAAATCAAGACTAAGATTTCATCTACCAAGCAAGGAAGTCGGTCAATCACGGAGTATTCCAATTTGTTGCAAAGCTTATGGCAAGAGATGAATAATTACCAGTGCATTCAGATGAAGTGCAGTGCAGATGCAGCACTCCTGAAAAGGTTCGTTGAAAAGGATCAAATTTATGATTTTCTTGTTGGACTAAATGTTGAGTTTGATGCAGTAAGAGTCCAAATATTTGGAAAAGAGGAACTACCGTCACTAAATGAGACAATCGCGATTGTTCGTGCTCAAGAAGGAAGAAGAGGAGTTATGATTGAGAATAGTCAAGTGAATAGTTCCGCCTTAACTACAAAAGCTGTACATGAGAGGAGATTTGGGCTGAAGCAGCCAACTAGCGAAGATAGTAGGCAGACAGAACTTACAAGGCCTATTAAAAGGGAGTCTGTATGGTGCACCTACTGTAAAAAATCTCGTCACACTAAAGAAAAATGCTGGAAGCTCCATGGGAAGCCACAGACAATTAAATTTTTTTTTTTTTTTCAGAAACCGGTGAACAACCAAAGGAACAAGGGCGAGCACATATAGCAAGACAGCTGGATGGAGAAAAGAATGCTCAAGAATCACCGGTTGCATTTAATAAAGACGAAATTGAGAAGTTGAAGAATTTGCTGGGATCATTGGAAAAATTTTCTTCAACAGGTACTTGTGGTTTGGCTTTTTCAGGTATATCCTCTTCTCACGAATCTAAAGTCTCGGATAAAGTCACCAACAAGTCTTGGGTCATTGACTCAGGAGCTACAGACCACATGACCCACTCCTCACAAAAATTTGTTTCATATACACCTTGTCCTAGTACTAGAAAGATAACAGTAGCCGATGGTTCAGTGATCACAGTGGCTGGTCAGGGTGATATTATTAAGATAACATGTAGGTTACTTACAGCCAGCAAGAACTTTTGGATCTCCCCCTAAAGGGTAGAACTCTAACCCAGCATCCAAAACGAAATCTTTAAAATTTGAGTGTGTTGCCAATCTAACCCTATGACCATCTGCCTGCAAGCAAAATTTGAACTCCATCAGCTCAGAAAATTAGAGGCTATGGTTGAAAGAAAAACTGGGAAAAAAAGGAGAAAATATAAAAACAACTACACAACCATCATAATTATTGTATAAGAAATAAAATTCTACAGCAACAATTTCTCTGCAACTTGCACAGTAAAGAGTTTTCCATAAAATGAATAAAGTGATATCAACACCATTAACTGTTTTTGACATATTCTCTGTTTACCAACGTCACTTCCTTGAATATTACTAAAATCATGGAAGAATAAATTTGATTACCCTTTTCTGTCTTGAGTCAATGTTAACAAATCAGGGTTGTGCTAACTGGATGCAATATCTAAGGGAAAGAAAGCGACCAAAAATTATGAAATTGAAGTAATTATGTTTTAAATTTGAATTAGAACATAAAAAATGCTTTTCTAATTTAGAAAACTTAACATTTCTAGTGACATTCCCTTTAAGAAATTTATGCAGTTGCCTTTATCACGTTGCTGCTGTCAACCATAAGATTCCAATCCTGAAAACATCCTTCCCTTTTCACATTGCTCACTAACCAAACCTCATATCTTATTGCTTGCACCCTCTGTCTTGTCACAATTACCAATCTAAAATCTTTTCTTTACAACATCAAAGTAGCAAGTCTGCACCTACACTGTCTTTAGCTCACCACACAATCATTTAGACACGCATAACCATTACAAACATAATGTACTGTATTGTACGGATGCCACTGTGATAGCATTATTTGTTACACCAATGATTAAATATTAAAAACCAATATTATGTCATGCAACCAAAGTTTACTATGAAAGCACAAGAACACAGTCTAAGTGCAGGCTCTTTGATAAAGATACCAAACCTGCAGGCTGTATGAATACTTCAAAGTTCTAAAAGGCTATTACAAGGTTTGCCTGGATGAGAAAAGGAATGTAACCTGTAAACGTTTTCCGATAGCAACAAATGGTTGTACATCTCCTCGTGTTCCCACAATAAGCATTACTATTTGCAGTGGAGGTATATTTGGGATATCTGTTGGGTCTATATCATCTTTCTCAGAGCAAACGACATAATCAAGTGCATGTGGTTTCATATCAGTAGGAAAATCACATTGTACGGTTCCATCATGTTTCACAATAGCAAGTCGAGGCAACCACTTGATCTGCAAAAATAAATAATTTGAAGATAAGGTTTAAAGTTTCATTATCAACACAAAAAATGGAGAAGTAGCAAAGTGAAAATTAAAAATAAAATATTAAAATATACAGGGAGGACCTTAAAAGGGAAACTCTCATTGAGATAGCCAAAGTACAATAAGCCAAGACTAAGAATTTGAAATGTTAAACTTCCACCCATTTTGCTTTTAATCAAGCATTATATACTTATGATTTTGCCTAAGCATGAATCTGTTTTTCATGTATAAGCTGGAGAAGTTGACCCGATACTGACCCAAACCAAGTTAACCAAGAAAGGCAACAATCCGAACCCATCTAACCTGAATCAAGTTTGAAGACAAAATTCTGACCCAAAATGAACAGAACTGACACGAACTGAGTTTCTTTTAACTCAAAATGATGTAAGTTTAAGTGACCGACCTGCCCAATTGCCACCTCTATCCACGTAGGTGCAGTAACAGGTTTGCAATTATCATGCTTCCAGTATCAATACAGACACATTGATGCTGATAAAATCAAGTCACTTCACAAAATCAAAATGCACTTCTCAAATGTAATAGAATCATACCCCTGAATTAAAACTAGTTTAATTTAGAACACTGCTCCTATGACCGTTTAACTCTATGCAAGTATCAACACAAAAACAAAGAAAACAAAAGTACAACCAAAGGTTAACATCTCATACCTTCTTTCTAAATGGAACTGTATCATCCAAAAATTTGGACGCATATTTAACCAGTTTGCTGTGTGCTAGTCTCCGAGATTTTGATAGCTGATTAGATCCTGAATCTATGGCAGAAGTAGATGCTTCAGCATGCATGTTTTGTCCAGCCAAAGTCCTTTCAGTAAAGCATGGTAGAGTCGTTTTTGTGCAATAATTATAGTATGCATGATTACCTTCATTTGAATCAAGAACACATATTAAGGCATTTACAAGTAAGATTATTATGATAGTGGATTGGTCAGAACTAGAGCAAGGGAAAAAAAACCCTAGAATGCAATGCAATACAAAAACATAAATAAGTTTCAAACTTTATGGGAAATGACACAAGTTACATGTAATAGTATCTCTGAAACTTTCTTATACACATGCTGAACAGGTAGCATTAAGTCATTTGATGGCATCAACTACAAGTTGACACGGACAGGGATAAAAGAAGAGTTAAGACTTATTACCAAGCATGTACAGAATTACCAAGTACCAACATTATGTTGGATTTTCTCTAGATAATGCTAGTTCAATATTTTTCGTTCTCCCAAAGGGCTTAAATTGACCGGTTTTATTCATAATACTATCATAAATATCTACATGTCCCATTTCAAACACAAAACAAACTTTTCTCATTAGTGATCAAATTAAATAAATACATACACATATAAATGCCATATTAAAAAAACACAAACCTGATGCTGAAGAACTCTTATCATCTTCACTGACAATTTCAACATCAGGCATATCACTTGAACAACCTAAACAAATCACATATCTCATAAATCCACACTCGCTTGAAAAAAAATGTTACATTCGAAAGCAATTGTTGAATTAAATCACTTAAATAAACAGTAAATCAAATAAACGTAAAACAAATCCAAAAATATGTAGAAAATAAAACCATAAACCTGAAGAATCAGCACAATTGGAATCATCGCCGGAAACATCAATGGAAATATCGCGGGAAACAACGTTAGTGTTCCGACGAGTCGCCTCCGGCAAATCCGCCATTTTGGTCAAATGAAAAGAGTTCAAAGAAACCCTAGCAGACAATGATGAAGAAGAAGAAGAAGAAGAAGAATATTCTGAGAGGAAACGAGAGAATTTAAAGGTTTCCTTTTGTGTTTCTTTTTTTACGAGAAACGGAAAAGAAAAAGAAAAAGAAAGGAAAACAAAATGGAGAGACGTTGGAAGGGAATAAAGAAAGCCGGACACGTGTAAAAACCTTGACCGTAGATGTTTTTAGTAAAGAGCGCCAATTTAAATAATTTCAGATTTGTTAACCAACTTCACCAGCCGAAACATTATGCAAAACACGTTAAGTACAATAATTTTTTATATTTTGGCCGAAAATAATAATTTTTATATATTTAATTATTGGTAAAAACCATAAATATTCCCTTACTTATTCTATTTTTCTAACTCAACTATATTTCTTTTCGATTTAATTATTTAAATTTTTTAAAATTTTATAATTTTCAATTTAATCACTAAATTTTTCGAAATTAAATATTTTAAGCAACCCACCATTAAGTGAATAATGGAATTCTAATTTAATTTTTTGGAATTTTTGCATAATTATTAAACTTTCATAGTAAATAAAAAAATTAATATATATTGAGCTGTTTGAACTTGGTAACTTATATCATCTTGGTATCTAAATTTAAAAATCGTAAATTAACATTGTATTTTTTTAGATATCTGGCTAACAATATTAAAATATATTGCCATGACACTAATGATTAATAACATGGTGACATATGACAACCTCACATTTTGGCACATGACAAAAATCTAAAAGAAAGTATATTTTTTTATAAATTTTAAATAATTTATTTACTTTTGTCACATGTTAAAATGTGAAGTTACAACGTGTCACCATGCTATTGTTAATCAGTACCACGTCAACATATTTTATCGATATAGGTACCTAAAAAAAAATATTAAAGGTTTCCAAATTTAAGTGCTAGTTAAATCTAAAAAAAATTTAGGTTGCCAAATAAATATAAATTACTAAATTTAAATACTTTCGCATATATAAACCAAAAAATTCAACTTTTAAGTTATTTGTTATGGTTTTGCTTTAAAAGAACTCATAAAGAAGAGTTTTGAATGCATTAACCAAATATTTGACTTTCAAACAATTGCAATTTGGTCCCAAAAAAAAAGCCAATAGCAATTACTCTAGTTTAGTCAAGAGTGTCTAAAAAAATTGAGAGTAAATGCAATTGTTTAAAAGTCAAATATTAGGTTAATATATTCAAAAACTTATTTTTTTTATATGTTTTTAAAGCAAAATGACAACAAAGTTCAAAATCCTTTTACTGAAATTTTAATAATAATGTGAAAATTTTTAAAATCCAAATCAAAATTCTTTTACTCCCTGAATCGCATCTAAAATATTTAATTTCAAAAAAATAACAATTGAATAAAAAAATTTATAATTTAATGTTTAAAATAAAATTACTTACACAATTGAGGGACTATTAATATAATTTACTCTTTAATTATTTATAATAAATGTATTTAACAAATGATTTGAATTTGCTTCTAGCCTCTATGCCTTTTCGAAGGTCTTGTTATATTTGTTAGCCTCTATGTCTCTTCAAAGGTCGTATTATATTTATAAGCTCTTCTCTGTTTTTGAGTTTTCTCAAAGGAAATAAAAAGGTTTTTAAGTAGTTATATTTTTGAATTTAGTTATTATATTTTTATTTTTAAAAATTTTTCTCTATTTTTCAGATTTTAATATTAAGTTCAACAATTAACTTTTATTTTTTATAAAATTCTTTTGTATGACATTTTGAAAGTAGAAAAGATATTATATAATTAAAAAATGTTGTAATAAACTTGAATTTAAGGGTAAAATTTAATAAAATTAATAGTTTGACTTGAATTTTGAAATATAAATTTCTGAAAATAAAAATATAAAAACTAAATTCTAAATTTTCGAAGAGCACATATCAACTCTCTGTTTTGGGGTTTTATTTTACTAGATTTGATATTCTTTTCGTAGTGTTTTGTTAAATTAAAATTCGGGAATTTTTTATAATTTCTTTTCAAGGGTTCAATATTAGACGACTAATTGAGTTTTGATGTCTGAATCCATAAACATGGAAGAAAATTTTCATGTCTAGATGGTAATGTGATCAGCATGAGTTCTAAATCTAGATCGACTTTGCGAAGATCTAAATCCAACTAAATTCATTTATAAATAATATTTTAAAAAAGAAAACTGAGAAAAAAAAATTGTTCATTTATATGTGATAAATTGACAGGTGTAGATCACATGCAAGAAAAGCACAATATCTTACCCTTCGCATTTATAGGCAGCTTTGATGCACATCAATGGCGGAGTTCCTTATGAAAAAGTGTAACTTTTTATTTATTAATTCAGTTTTTTAAAATTTAATGTATACATTTACACGATTCTTAAAAAATTATATATTCATATTTAAGTCGGAATTAATATATATTAAACACAAATATCTCGATCATCATTAAAAATCATTAACTGCACATATATATATATTGTTACTCGAACTCGAGATAAATTCGATATAGGTGAAGGTTATTACTGAGGGATCAAAAGATTGGGGGCTAAAGGTAAAAAAAACAAAACTTTAAAAGGGCTTAAGTTTAAGACTCAAAGGGACTGATATTGGTATTATACTAATTAGCTAAGGGGCAGCGCCACTCTCTGCTCCCTCGTTATGCCTTGGCAACTGTTACGGATCAAAGTGCAAAGCTTGTGACTATTGTACAATGTGCACTCTATAGAGGTCTATCGATTAGATAGGGATCATTTAGCCTACGAGAATTGGCCCGATTTAAAGAGTTATTGAAAAAACCTGTCAGATTGAAGTCTGGGTGACCTAATGATGCAAATTTGGAAAGATAGACTACCTTGGTAAGCTAATTTCGTCCGCCAATGTAATTTGATCTAGATTGTTGGTTTTGGGAGAACTCAACTATAAATAAAAAGCCTCCTTTAATAAAATTCTTTGAGAGCATTTATTCAAACACCTCTCGTGCATTGTTTTTTGTGGTTTTTTATTCTTTTGTGCATTTTTTGATTAAGTTGCTTCTGCTATATAAACTAGTACCTTGGAGGAATTCTCAATGAAGGTTCCTTCTTGGTGAATCTTCAATTGTTTAGTGTTTATGCTGACTTAAACATATTTGAATCAAAATGATCTCTTAAAGCCGCACGAAACGCGAAAGGAAATTAGTCCCGTGACACTAACAAAGACCTTCACCCTCTATTAAAATTCCTCTTCTAGTGCTCCAAATTTGTGAATTAATCAATTAATTAAAAGATAAAAATTTTTAAATTTATAATTCAATATTGACCCCTCAATAAAAAGTTTTTTTTTTTTTTGCTTCGCCCCTAATATAGATATATTCAATCTTCCTTTTTAAGTTTTTTCATACATTTAAAAAATTCACAAAGAATCAATACAAGTAACCAAAAATGTCTCGGGTATAACTATTAGACGACACCGGCAGGGCTGGCCCCAAAAAATGAAAAATTACATTTCAGTCTCTTTAAAATCATTAAATTATAAAATTGCACTCTAACCCTCAATGAAACAAAAATTCTGTTCAATCTTTTTCAAAAATAATTAAATCATAACTAATCAAATTATATTTTGATCTAAGAATTTTATAATTCAATTCCGCCCCTCAAGAAAATAAAGGGTCGGATTAACAAAAATTTAATTAGAATGTACTTAGGGAAGCGGATGCTTATTCTGCAACTAGAAAATGTTACTAAAAACATACAATAAGATTAACAAACAAACATGAACACTGATTCTATTGGAATTTCATAAGCAGAAGAAAAATATTAAAGGAAGTAAAGAAATCTTACAAAAAAAAGAGGCTAAATCAGGGTCAAATTGGCATTGTGCATTTCTTTTGAGAATGTCCTAGTAAATGGCATCTACCACATTGAACAACTCGTTTTGGGCGCTTCAAGTTCTCGACACGAAGAACTTTCTTTTTCGGTCTCCCAGGTGGCCGGCGAGTTTTGGGAGGATGTATTGTGATATCGAGATTTGCAGCTCCACCCTCAGTTCCTTCCCTTGACTCCTTCCAGTAGCTCTTATCCGGGATAGGATTTATCATCTGCAAATAGGTCTCTCGGTAGCTTGCCACCGTGAAACAAGGTTCGGCAAACAGATGAACATTCTGCCCACAAGAAATAAGTGCGGCTGCAGCGTGCGCACATGGTAAACCGTATAACTGCCAACGGCGACAGGAACACACGCGACTCCTAATATCAACTATGTTTGTCCGCTCGGTTGAGACGATCTCAAACTCAACTTCATTTGCTCTAAGTACTTGGTAGCAATGAGCATCTGCAATTGCCTCTGAAATCCGCTTCTCTGCAGAGGGAACAAGAATTGAGGTCCATCTTATTCCTGTTTCACGACGATTGTTAAACCAAGAAGTTAGTTGAAGGCGAATATGTTCCATCATTTGCACAACAGGGAGCTCATGACATTCGAGGGCCCAATTATACAACAACTCGGTCACACCTAGTGTGAAGTGGCCATATCGCACTCCTTCGAAATATGCGACTGCCCAAAGCTGGGGAGGGAAGACTTGAAACCATCGTAAAACATCCTGTGAGATTTCTACCATTTCAGCAATTTTGCTCTCGAACTCGGCAGAAGTGAGAGCATAAACGGCATTCCAAAAGATATTAACCAATTTTGTGTTCTTAAACGTATCACGGAAATTTTCACTGATATAACGTAGACAAAATCCATGAAAAGCGTTCGGAAAATGGGTTTCTACTGCGTCCACAATGCTTTGCCGTCTTTCAGACAATATCGTAAGCCTAGGCATGTTTTCAGTGTTCACACCAAGAAGCTTTCTCAACTCTGACACGAACCACATCCAATTTTCCTCATTTTCAACATCAACAATAGCAATTGCCAAGGGAAACAAAACATCATCAGCATCAACTGCTGCGGCACAAAGCAATGAACCCAAGTATTTTCCTTTCAGATCCACCTTATCGAGTTCCAGAAGTGGTCTACAAGCATGTATAAACCCGTAGATAGATGCACGGTAAGAAATAAAGAGGCACTGGAAACGATTTTCTTGTCTAGTGGCAACAACTGATGCAACACTTCCAGGGTTGGTTTTCCTTATTTGCTCACAGTATGCAGGAAGAAGGCGATACCCTTCTTCAAAAGTCCCATGAAGTGCAGCCATACTCCGTTCCTTCCCACGCCAAGCTTGCATATAAGAAACAGAAACTCCATGCTGGTCCTGAATATCTTGCAATATTTCTTTGGGCTTGTACTGTGGGTTATCCCGAATACGTGCTTCTACTGATCTTGCAACCCAACCCACCGATGCTTGCTGATGATGGAGGTTACGAACCCCTTCACATGTATGCTCTCCGTGCAGAGTTCTAATCGTGAAAGTAGAAACTCCAGGACATTTTGCCACATGGACACGCCATGGACAACCTTCTTTGGAACACTTGGCTATATATCGGCTTCGATCAGATTTCACTATCCTAAGGTCAAAATGCATTGCTATAGCAATATCTTTCAAGGTTCTTCTGCAAGTTTCAACATCGGGAAATTCCTGCCCAATAACTAATGAATGTTCTACAATGGCACCAGAAGAATCGGGTACCACTAAAGCACGATCCATCACCAAAGCAAGAAACAAATGAAACAACAGTCTAACGTGGTTCAAAGCGCTCCCTCCATGCAATAAGCAGATATATATACTCTTAGTTAGCTGTAGATAACGTGGTAGAAGAAAAAAAGGAAGGAAATTAGTATATATTCTTCGGGGGATGAGGGGGTTCGGGAAGGTAGCCAAAAGAAACCAGACATCAAATGTAAATAATTATACCAGTATGGTTAATCGACATTGAAATTGAAACAATTTTCTTCTCAATAAAACAGCAACATTGCCAGCTTAATCCCTTTGCAAGCTGTCAGTTGGCGCAGCAACTGATTTAATACCAAAAGGAATAGAAAACACACCTGTGACAGAAAAAGAAACTAATGAGTAGTAGTTTCGAGATGAACAATTTAACAGTAACCCTTCTTTCATGATGGGAAGGGGAAGGGAGATTTTGAGTTTCAAGAACTCAAGGTCGGTGAGCTCTACAAACATCTGTGTAATTTAATTATAACAATTAAACGAAAACAATCCCAGAGAAAGGGGCAGAAAAGTACAATATTGAAATTTGGAAAAAAAAAATTCAAATGGTGTGCGTTGATTCCTATAATTCCTAGACATGGATACCAATAGCAAATCATCAATAAAAACAATGAAGAGCAGTAATTTAGCAATTCTAGAATTAATAGGTATTTGCAAATTTTTCTTAACATTACAAAGGGAAATTTTCCATCAAAGCCGCATCTCCCTGCTCGAGGATCTTTTGGGTTCAAGGCTAATCTTAAATGGTATCACATTTAAATTTGAAAGACAATGCCGTAAACTTCATATAACTATGATGAATCGCCTGAAAGTTTTCACATAACCAAAATAGGTTCAACCCGATTCTATATAACTTGAACCCAATCAACTGTAAAACTAAAAAGACTTGAAACCAGATGAACTAGAAGGTGATCATTTTTCCTACTTCTGGTAGCGCAAAATTGATAAACCTAACCAAATAACCAACTCAACTAGCCTGAAAGCTGACACAATTGAAGCCAATAACACCAAAAGTCCATGACCAAACTCTAACAAACTCAAAACACCTAAAATTGAAGCCACCATGGCTCACCTGATTGTTGCCTCTTGTTGAAGGGACTAAAATCAGGCTAAACTTTAGGGAGAAATAAAATAAAAGACGAATTTTATGGCTATTTAAAAGAAAGAACAAAAGATGATATTGATGATGGAAAATAGGATGATATAGAGAAAACTAAGTAATCATGTCCCAGGCTCTCTAAGCAATCACACTCAGAACAGGACAAAAAATGCAATTCTTAGCAACTAAAAAATCGATATAAGCTATTTAAAAGTTCTTAAAGAAACAACATTTTTACTTAATATCGGCAGATTATAAAGCGTGATATGCAGAAACAAACTTCACCGGAATTTGTCAAGACTTCAAATCCTAATTATAAAAGTAGACTAAAAGGATGCATAAACTAAATGAACAGCATAAAAGGATTCACTAACACATATCTATCAAACAAGGGCCCGTAGAGCAGATAGTAACTAAATTCTACTAGACAGCATAAGCACGAATTAATCAAGATGTAAGAGAGACCTTCTTCTGAAAATTTTTACCCTTTCAGCCGAAGATACAAAGAACTTTTCCATTGCATCATAAAACTCTTTAACAAGAAGAAAAAACTAGAATAATTTGCAGTAAAGGTAAAATTGGGTAGATATCATAGTAAACTAAAAGCTTTCAATTCAATGCCACAGTTTTCCTGCAGTGAAAAAAATGCAAATTTATGGACTGCTTAAGAAACAAATGATAAACATTTTGATTCCTTAAAAAGTGACTAAATAATTCAATCACCTAAGTTCCAAGTTCAAAAAAATTGAAATTAAAAAATGGGATAAATTCAAGGGGCATCATAATTGAACTCACATTAAACTCAATAAAAACTTTTAACAACATTAATACCTTTTCTTAACTCAGCCAATCACTAATTTTAAACGCATTAAACAAATCAGTTCACTTTCTTTCACCAAAAACTGGAAAATTTAAATACCCAATCGACCAAAGAGAAAATGTTACCTTGAATTAAATTAGGTCTACCTATTTAAAAATCCCGCGATGCCGACAAGAATAAGGCTCTTTTTATTTACCTCCTCTTTTGAGAAAGAAATGGAAGCTAAAGAAACCCTAGAATAAGGGAGAAAGTGGGGTAATTGGTGAAGGAAAAATGGAATTAGACAAAAGAAGTTGTTTTGGTTTGTGTTTGGATGATCGGAAAATGAAGAAAAACTGGAAAAATGATGGGAAAATTTTCGTAATCGTTTTCTCTCTCCTTGTCTCATAGTAAATAGCAGTTTATGAAAGAGAAATAACATTTTTAAGGGATAACGTCTCATTTAGCACCTGTCATTTCATAAAATGTTCTATATGGTACATGACTTATCAATTTATGCATTATTTGATGCCTATATTTTTATAAAATGTCCAATATATTAGTTATTTATTGAAAATATTCAATGCAGTACTTGAACCAATCAATAAAAATTTTTACAAATCATAAATTCTATATGAATAATATATAGATAAATAATTCAATATCATTCTTCGGACCGATACTCTAATTATTTTTCAATCTAACTGATTCAATCGGTCAGTCCGATTTAATTTAAACCTAATTAAATTTAGTCCAATAAAAATATATATAATAAAATCCAGATAAAAAAGCATGATAAGTTCCAATATGTAAAAATTAAACCTACAACAATTGATTCACATATTAAAGATTATATTTGTAATAAAATTATCTAAATGTAAAATTATTTAACACGTTATTAAATATATTAAATTGCCTTATTTAGTTTATTTATCTAAAAGGTAAAATTTATTAATTAATTTATAAGATATAATATTACCTAAAAACAAAAATTTTTAAATGAATATTATTTTTTGTGATTTAAGAACAAGATTGAATAAAATGATAAATCATTTTGTAAAAATAATATTTTGAGTAGAATGTAGTGACAAATAGAGTTACCTAATCACCTGTCCAAAAAATAATAGAGTTTGAGTAAAAATATAAATCTAACAAAATAAATTTAGGGGAAAAAAAAGACCCATTTAAAAATTGGTCGAACCTTGAGTAAGAATTTCTTGGCTTAATCTAGCTGAATTTGTGATAAAAATCATGTTTTTGCTACTGTTTTCCCACTTTTTTCTACTATTTATTATTGTTTTATTATTAATATTTGGTTTTGTATGACATAAGTTTTATTATTAATTTTATCACTATTTTAAAATATTTACTTATTAAATTATACTTATTTATTATTATTTAAATATATTTGTCAAAAAATATTTATTTTAATATTTTTAATATATTATTTTTATATAAAAAATTAAAAAATTTAAAAAATAATTCAAGCAAACCGAGCTGGACTAGATTGGATAACAAAAATTTAGATCTATTTTTGGACAGAGCTAAGCTTGAATCTATCTTCTATCAATTGAACCTAAATTTTTATTAAGACCAGATCCAAACTTGACCTAGCCCATGAAAAACTCTAATGACAAAATATAATACAACAAATTAATTATATTTTTCTTCAATTTATAATAATAAATAAACTAATTAAAATTTTACTTGAATAATATTTTAATTATTAAAGAACTAATTAAAATTTTATATTAAAAAACTAAAATCATCCATTGACCGAATGTTCACCAGCATGCACTTGAATTTCTCCATTGTTTATCAAAACTTGGTACAATTTCTTTTCCTAAACAAACTGAACCAAAATAAAAAAACAACAGTTGTTACGATTGAACATTTGTTCATTTGAAAATTGCAATAAGAAGTAGTATCATTAAAGATAGTATCAAATTGAGAAATAAATGGTTCCGAACCTCCGGTCACCCTTGCTTCCACTCCTCATTTTTTTGCTTCTTTCCAACTCCTCGTTTTTTCCCTCATCTTTTTTGAGTTCTCTTGGAATCGTAGCCACATGTCGATCGGAGCTAATACTTAACTCGACTCTTCATTGACAGGATCGATGAACAAAAAGAGTACAGCATTTTAACTGTCCAAATATATGAACAAAGAGTCGGAAAATAATTGAACATACTCGTTGCCGATTGAAGTCGAGGGCAAACTTCAAAGACAAGGCCGAATTTCGATCCCCTGGACAATGAGACCACCCTTCCAATGACCACCATCTACTTCCATAACACTCATTTCTAGTTCCCCATCAATGGATCCATCATTGAAAAACTCACCTAATTCAATTTCCAACCACCCATCTCCCCTAGTTTTTGGGTACTGATCATCACCACCTGCAGGGGCCGGAGGTACTGGCGCTTGCAACCCAAGGAAACGGGAACGGCTAAATAGCCCAATTCGCCTCGGTACGATCTGGTAACGTTGTCGAAGGCCTCTAGCTGCATCCAGATAGACGGTTCTCTTACAACCTTCGGCGCCAGCAATGCTGACACTAACCTCTGCAGGTTGGAAATCAAACCCGTAAGCCCCAGCAGTTGCTTTGAACACAAGGCAAGCCTTGTAGCGGGTCATGGGAGAAAGCATGGAGATTGCGATCTTCCCACGGATTTCAAGCCAACAAACATTGATAAGCTCTGCTACCTCTTCAAACCTGAAATATTTATCATATATCGTAAGGGATGGATTGGGTCGTTTAAGCGTACTCCACTAAAGAGATAAAAGAGGAGCCTATAATGGCATATATCAGAGCAACATTGTATCCAAAATACAGAAAACGAATAATCGGAGCAACATTGTTCTGATCCATGTATCTTCCGAAACTAATCTATCCAACAGATCAATAATAGCATAATTGGATCGGATTCTTCAATTTCCTATAAATTATCCATTTCGAGTTCTTCATTTCTCGACCATGTACCTTTTGAACTTATTCCATCCAATAAATCTATAACATATACATCGATCATATTCTTCATTTTCCATATTATCCATTTCCGACATTTAATCGTAGATTTATTCGAACACTAATATGAAGTTAGATCTCCAAACACATAAAACAAGATTAAATTTCCAATCATGCTTGTATCAGCAACATATTCCATTCTAAATAATATTAAATTATAAACATGCGCAAGCTTAGGATACACAATTCCCCGCTAGGATGTATAAAATATAGATACCTCGCAATTAGTGCATTTCACTGGTTTAATATACTACATACAGGGGAGAACAATCGGTTCAATTAATCGTTTTTTTTTTTTTCAAACCGACTTAAGACTTCAACATAAGATAACCGACCAGATTCAAATCGACTTTAGTTGATTAAACCAACCAAACAAAACAAAACCGTCAGTCCAGTAAATTTTTCGGTTAACCAGCCTTGAGTTATTGCGTTGGGTTTATATGGTTATATATCTATATTATATAGTATAAATATAAATATATTTAAAATAATATAAAATAAGTTGGATTACCGACCTAATTAACTTAATTGATTAAACTGAGGTCAAAACCAACCAACCCACCGCACCCGACTAAGACAAAACCAAATGGGTCGGTTTATCGGTTAAAACCGAAAATTGCTCGCCTTATATAACAGGTTAATAATTTGTTTCAAGTAAAACATATTGTATATTCATATCCTATTCAAAAGTATCCACATCATATTCAAGAATAGTAAAGAGAAAAGAGAGAAACCTGGACTCAGGTATTGAGATCCATCTCCAGTAAGTTGGAGTGTCACCCCAGACAATAAAGAGGTCCCTGGCAGATAGCATGTAAACTTTCTTGCCACTCACTCTTTCCAATTGAAGGCTCTGTTTTTCAACAGTGTTAATGACTAGGTCAACATATCAATGGATCAACAACAAAAACAACCAAAATTTTGCATAAAAAAAGAAGAAAATATTTTTTTAGAAAAAAATTGAAAGTGAAATGTAAAGCATCTAAAAGTGAAAAATTGAAGAATCGAAGCAGTCAAAATTTAACTCTAAAATGGAAAAATCAAATTAGGTAGCAACCTTTCGGCCAACCATCAAAGATCAACATTGTTAAAAAATTAGGTCAACGTATTCGTGGATCAACACAAAAACAACTATACTTCGCATCAAAAAAGAATTTTTTTTTTTTAATTTTTTGAAAATGTAACGCAAAGCATCAAAAAAGTGAAAAAAATGGAAATCGAAGCATTCAATTTCTCTAAAAATGGAAATTTTAAATTACGTAAAACATTTCGGCCATCATCAATGATCAACATTGTTGAAAAACAATAATATTTCACTATTATTTTTTGAAAAAAATTTGAAATTGTAATGTAAAGCATCTAAGAGTAAAAAAAAAAAATCGGAACCGAAGCATTCAAATTCAACTGAAACTGAAAATTAAATTACGTGACAAACTTCTCGTCACCATCAAAGATCAATATTGTTAAAAAATTGAAGTCAACATGCTCATGGATCAACAACAAAAACAATCATACTTCGCATAAAAAAGAACAACTATTTTTTAAAAAATTGAAATTGTAATGTAGAGCATCTAAAAACGAAAAAAAAAATCAGAATCGAATTATTCGAATTTAAATTACGTAACAACCTTTCGGCCACCATCGATTAGGATATGATTTTCACAAAGGCTAAGATAAAGTTCTTTCTTCGAAGAAAAAGAGAGCGACGAAGGAATCGAAGCCTGGTGATCCGACGGCAAGAAACTCTCCCAAACGGCGTCGGATTCGGAAGCCGATTTGAAAGTAGTTGAAACGAGTGACAACCGACACGCATCTCGAGGGGAAGTGAATGAAAACACGGTAGCGATGCAATCTTGCGGTAGATCAGTAAGGCTTAAACTGCCATGCTTGTTCCCTCCTCCACCGCCGCCAACACTGCTTCCCATTTCAGAAACCTCCGATTTCATATACAGTGAGTAAAGAATTGGGGGGTTTTGTGAGTGAAAAATGAGAATGGATGGGATAATATGAGTGAGTATTTATATAAATAAGAGGGGGAAAGGAAAGCTTAGCGGTTAAGTCTTGTAGTTTATAAGGAGAAAAAGGCAAAATTCGGCAATGGAATCGAATCCCTAAAAAAGGAGCTTTGCGCCTTTGCCTCTGAGACTGGAACTTCAGGCTCTCGAAGATTCACCGTATCCGTGTCGGTCACCCACACAATATTGGTTATTGATAATGTATGTATATATGTACATAATTATTATATTATTTTTTTATGAGGTTTATATTTATTTTTTTAAACCTATAAATAAAAAAAGAATAATATAATTTTTGGTCCCTGAACTTGGCAACTAGATTTATTTGGTACTTATTTTTTTTAGTCCACTTTGGTTCTTAAACTTAACACTTGGATCGATTTTAACCACTAAATTTGGATTTTGTCAATATGTAATGATGTGACTAGTGTCCTTGGAACATGACTAAATTGATATAATAGTTTTAACAAGAGGGTTGAATCGATTGACTTAAAAATTACTTGAAATTTGTATAAAAAAGTTCGGGATAAAAATATATAGTTGAACAAGTTCAATCGGTTTAATATTTTTTATTTATTTTATTTTTGGATTTTTATGAATCTTTAATTTATTATTTATCCGACGGTCAAACCAATTGAACTTGTTGAATTGAGAATCGATAATCTAACATATTTAACCACCGATCTGGTTATTAAAACAATAAATGTGGCACTCTAAGATTTTACCACATCATCACTTAAAAATTTAGATAATTTTTTAATTTTCAAGTGATAATATGATACTATTTAAGAGTGTTGCATCGTTAAATTTTTATATTTTTATATTTTTTAAGTTCAAAATTAAAATAAATCTATTTGTCAAGTTCAAATATCAAAAAGTGAATAAATATATAGATATTAAATTTAGTGATAAAAAATTATATTATCTCATAAAATAACAATTTTTTAAATTAGAAAATGCTAGCTGTATTACTTAAATATCATATTCGATAATGTATGTATATAATTTTATATGTTTTTTCTTAAGAGGTTTATATTTAATTTTTTAAACTTATAAATAAATAAATAAAAGCATTTACTTTTTTTTCAATTAAAAAATGCTAGCTAAATTACTTAATTTTTTTTATTTACTTTTCCTTGTACCATTGACTTTTGAATCTAAGCATTTACCATATCCACACAAACTCAATTTAGATATTACTGATGGAAAAATATGAATTTTTAAATTATTATCAGTAATTTATTGATATTCAAAAAATATTGTGTAAAATAATGACGCGACATTATTTATATTTTTTTCAATAGTTTAATGTTATATCGGTATTTTTATCTTGAATCTTAAAATTTTCATATTGAAATTACTGATGTGGCATTAAACTATTGGAATGAGATAATATCTCTATTTCATACAATCATTTCTTGTCCCATGTATGCATATTCGAATTCATATTTCTTATTTAAATAACATATTCGTATTTGAATATCCGAATTTATTAGTTATAAAATATTTATAATTTTGAATTTATATATAAAAAAATTAGTGTATTAAAATTTAGACATTTGTAGATTTAAATATCTGAAAAATGATCGAATATTTTGAAATTAATTGTTATTGTTGGTTCAGATATCTAATAGATAATATTATTTAATTTAGATTTAAAATTTTAATAGTAATACTTGAATAAATTTGCGGGTAATAAACAAATTTGGATTGTTAGGCATATTTGTGGATTCGAATTATTTTTAGAAAATGCAGATGTTCAATTTGCTGTAAAAAAAAATTTGGTAAGAAAATTTGAACAAAATAATTTAACTACATAATAACTCTCTGAGCAGAACTGTCACTTGTTTGAGCCATAAGAGAAAGTGCTAACATCTCCATTGGGATCTCCTCAAAAGTCTTCTGTCCTTAGTATATATCAAAAGCCATTTTGATCAAACAGTCCACAGGCTTATTGCAGTCCTTAGGAAAATGTTGAATATCTCACGAACCTCCATTCAACAGCAGCTAATAAATATGTCTAATGAGGGCAGAGTTCAAATTTGACAAAAAAAAAAATTTGAATGGTTGTGATGACCTCCAAACTGTCATTTTTAAACTGCCATTATCAATACCTTGAAGGTTTTATTGGCATAAAAATATCATAATTTAAGGGTTAATTTATTATTTGATAGCTAAAAGTAATTTCAAAGTATTTATTTTTTCCAATTAAGCGATTATATTTTTCTCTGTAGAAGAGAAGTCGAATATTCAATTATATTTAATTTTTCAAACAAAAGAGACGTTTACTTTATTTTTCAATTGAAAAAGAAAATACCAGCTGTATTACTTGAAAAAATAGTTTAAGAAAAATATTTTTAAAAAATCCTTCTTCAATGGGTATACGCCATAATTGAGAACCACAAATTAGTATTGATGCATGTTATGAGTTTGATTTGCTTGGTCTTAAATTAATTACAGATCAATTCAACTGGAAATAAATAAATAAAATTTCAATAATGAAAGTAATATATTAATAAAATTAGATAAATAATTTGTTTTTTAATGAAAATTGGCTTAGGGGATTTTTTTTTTTAATATTTCCATGTTTATCTCGCATAAACCAAACAAAAAGTCAACGAAAAAATAGGAATTTTTTTTTAAATTGACTTTACTTTTTGAAATGTGTAAGTTAATTTAAAAAAAACCTTTATAAGTAACATAATTTTTATAAAAATAATAAATCAAGTCAAATATTATTATATTAATAATAAAATCTTAGTTTAAATTTTAGAATATTAATCTCAAATATTTTTTTATATTATAAAACATAATATCAATATTAATAATATAATGAAGTATTAATAATTTGTATTGTTTATTGCTTTTAACATTACAAATTTATTTTAATAATTCATTTTAAAATTAATATTTTAAAATAAAAATTTAAAAATTTTTTTTTTTAATATTTTAATTAAAATCTAATAACAAATATTTTATAATTATAAATATTTTAATAATATAAATATGAAATTTATTTAAATCAAGCTTAGTTTTATTTATACCTCTCCGTTTTAATATATTGCTAACTACTCCCACACATGTAACTTTTATGTTTTAATTAAGTCTATATAAAATAATATAATTATTATAAGATATTTTTAGTTGTCAAAGAGCAATGTTTTTATAATCTTTTTGTAACAAATATATTTATGTTATATTTATTTGATCTAAATAACTTTTAAAAATTATTTCAAGAATTTTTTTGAAAAATATTAAAAAGAATCATTTAAATACAAAAAATAACTTTTTAGAAAAATCAATATGCTTTTTTACACTAATTTGTTTTCAATTAAACCAACACGAAAGATACTTAAATTGAGAGAGGTTTTAGGTTGAAACTTAAAAGGCTTACTTTAGGATGACAAATATGATATTGTGCTCATAACACTAGCATGACACATCCCTAAAAGCTGAGAGTACATTATCCATGGACAATACTCTCACTCTTACAAGACAATATTGATATTTCTTCAACTAGTATTGTTAGAATTGAGTGACCCGAATTCTTATTTAAATAAAATATAGTGGTAAAATAAAATAAAAGAAAAATTCCTATAGAACTACACTTCTTTTATTTTATTTTAAAATAAGGTTTTTTAAATTTTATTGAACTCCATCTATTTGATATTGATTAGAATAAAGTGTTTCAATCTTACTACACTTCTATTAGGATATGGTTTTACAAGCTTATAAATAGACATATTCTATTCCTCTTGTAATTATTCGAATTCGGCATAGTGAATTTTCTTCTCCTCTGCCCGCGGTTTTTTTCCCGAAAGGGTTTTCACGTAAAATCGGTGTGTTCTTTATTTTTATTTCTCTTTTCTTTGTGATATATTTGTCATTACCGACGTTATATTTTTCATAAATTGGTATCCGAGCTTTCGACTTTTTCATCTCGATCACGGTAATGGCGTCTTTGAAGTATGAAGTTTCACTGTTGGATCTCAACATTAGATTCGCATTGTGGCAGATAAAGACGCAGACAGTTCTTGTGCAGATGGACTTACAGGAAGCCCTGCTAGGGGTAGATAAGATGCCTTCGACATTGACGGAGAGAGAGAAGAAGCGTAAAGATTGAAAGGCGTTAACACAGTTACATCTGCATTTGTCTAACGAAATTTTACAGGATATGATGAAGGAGAATACCGTCGTTGCATTATGAAAAAGGTTGGAACAAATATGTATGTCAAAAACTCTAATCAGCAAGTTGCATATGAAGCAACGTCTTTATGCTCATCGTTTGGAGAAATGTGCATCTGTGCGCGAACACTTAACAGTGTTTAAAGAAATTCTCTCAAACTTGGAGGCCATGGAGGTTCAGTATGATAAGGAAGATCTAGGGTTGATTCTACTTTGCTCGTTGCCCCCGTCTCATTCAACCTTTAGAGACACAATTTTATATAGCAGCGAGTCTCTCACAGTTGATGAGGTTTATGATTCTTTAACCTTATATGATAAGATGAAGCATCTTGTGGTTAAAATCAACTCTCAGGGAGAGGGTCTCATTGTTCGTGGGAGATAAGATTAGAATGCTGATGATAATCGTGGAAGGACACAGGAACGGAATCTTCGCGGTAAATCTAAGGCTAGATCGAAGTCTTCAAACAGAGGTAAAACTTTAACTTCTACAAGAAGAAAGGGCACATTAAATATGAGTGTTATAAGCTACAAAATAATATCAAAAGAGAGGCTACGAATCAAAAGGGAAAACAACCAGAAAATTTCGGTGAAGCTGATGTTGTAGAAGACTACAGCGATAGTGAACTTCCAGTCGCTTCTGTCAACAATTTTAAAGTGAGCAATGAGTGGGTCCTTGACTCGGGTTACACCTTCCATATGAGTCCCAATCGGGATTGGTTTACAACTTAAGAAATAGTGTCAGAAGGTGTTGTTTTGATGGGAAATAATGCTTCGTGTAAAATCACAAGTGTTGGAATAATTAAAGTTAAGATGTTTGATGGAGTTGTCAGAATACTTAGTGACGTACGACATGTTCTAGAATTGAAGAGAAACTCTTGATTCAAAAGGGTACAAATACACAGCTAAAAGTGGGGTTTTGAAGATTTTCAAAGGTTCCCTCGTTGTGATGAAAGGGCAAATAAATACTGTCAAGTTATATGTTTTGCAGAGTTCTACTGTTATTTGTGATGCAGCTGTCACTTCCTCTTCTTTGTCAGATGATGATATTACTAAACTTTGGCATATGCGCTTAGGGCATATGAGTGAGAATGGCATGGCAAAATTGAGCAAAATAGGACTTCTTGATGGGCAAGGAAATTGTAAACTGAAGTACTGCGAGCACTACATTTTTGGGAAGCAAAAGAGAGTTCGATTCACCAGAGGAATCCATAACACGAAGGGAACGTTGGAGTATATTCATTCTGATCTGTGGGAGTCATTAAGAATGCCTTCGAGAGGTGGAGCTAATTATATGCTAACTTTTATTGATGATTTTTCCAGAAAAGTTTGGGCGTTCTTCCTGAAGCAAAAAAGCGATGTGTTTTTCGCATTTAAGTCTTGGAAAACTATGATTGAAAAATAGACGGGAAAACAAATAAAAAATCACTGCACAGACAATGACTTAGAGTTTTGTTCTAATGAGTTTAATAAAGTGTGCAAGTCAGAAGAGATCGTGAGACACTTGACAGTTCGTCATACTATCGCCAAAAACAGAACTAGAAGAGAAATTAAACCTCCAAAGAAGTATGCCGAGGCTGATCTAGTTGCTTATGCTTTAAATGTGGCTGAAGATATAGATGCAAACCAAGAACTATCTAATTATTCTTAGGTGGTTAGCTGTGAGTACTCAAAAAGTGGATGTTTACTATGTAAGACGAGATGGAATCACTCCACAAAAACAAAATATGGGATCTTGTGAAACTTTCTAAAGGTAAAAAGGTTGTTCGTTGTAAATGGGTGTTTAAAAATAAAGAAAGGACTCCAGGAGTTGAATAACCCAATGTAACATCCTAGATTAGGGGTTATGCGTTCGTGCGTAATTCATGACATAGTAGGCTCAGTGGGTGTGTTGGATGTGATCTGAGGAGTTTTAGGAACCCTAAAATATAAGGAAATGTATGGAAATGTAAGGAAATGTAAGGAAATGTATGGAAATGTATGGAAATGTAAAGAAATGTAAGGAAATGTCTTGTCTTGGAAATGTAAGGAAATGTATGGAAATGATTTAGAAATGAACATTTTTGGAAACCCGGAAATGTAAGGAAATGATTTAGAAATGATTCAAAAGAGGAAAGTGAACATTTCTGGAAACTTGGAAATGTAGGGAAATGTCAAGTTTAAAGAGCCGAACGAAAATTTTTGGAAACTTGGAAATGAAAGGAAATGTCAAGTTTTAAAGTTTAAAAAGAGGAAACTAAGGCAATGTGGCCTTAAGAAAATTAATAGGAAGAATTTGACACACAAACAGGCTTGGTAAAGTGGCTTGAAGATATCACTTAAGGCCTAGGTAGGTGACGCCACAAGCTAGGCAAGTGGGCCTGAGTTCGAGTCACAAGGGAAGCAAATAAGAGAAACTTTATTTTTGCTTCTAGAAGCAGTGAGGTGGACGGCACAAGGCTTTATTTTGGGAGTTTTATTCTCTTTAAAATTCAGCTAAAAGATGGATAAATAAGGGATTATTTATCATTATTTTCAAGAGATAATTGTGGATTAATTCCTTTTATTTTTAATGGATAAAAGAAGAGATAATAGAAGGATTATTATTATTATTATTATTAAACAAAGTGATAATTCAAAGGATAAAGTTATCAAATAAAGAAGAAATGGTGGCCAAGTAAGGGATTCTGAGTAGTAATTTTGGCTATAAAAGAAAGGAAAGAGGGCTACTCATCAAATTTTCTTCTCCTCTTCTCTCTGCCGAATTTCTTAGTGTTCTATTCTCTTCTCTTTTCTTTTGTCTAGCTGAATCCTCCATCTTTACTCTTCATTCTCTTTTCTTTCTAATCCCTCCAAAAGCCGAAAGTTGTGAGAGCCTCATTTAGCCATAGCCGAATCTCTGAAGTGGTGTCAAGAAGGATCTATCGATTTCAATATAAAGGGTAAGGATCTATAATCATAATTGAATTCCTTTCTTTTAAGCCGAAAGTTAGTCTAATCCCTCCTCAATCTTATTGATAGAAATATGGAAGGTGAATTTCGGGATTTCAGATCTAAGGTATTTCGGCATCTCCATTAATCAGGAAGAGAGTTTCGGGATTTAAAGACTCAAAGTAAGTCATATGTACATTCGGCTTAGAATTATTTATCATGTTTAATGATGAAATCGGATCTAACATGTGGTTTAGAAAATTCGACAGAAGCTATAACCAAGGGATAATTTTGGGATTTAAGATCCTTAAGGTAAGTTTTAAGTGTATAAATCCTATTAGGATTTGGATTTGTGGCCAAAAAGGGTTATTAATATGTTTAAATGATTGGCCGAATATAGGAGTTAACGGATCTAAGCAGTAGATCATATTTCGGGATCTCAAGGAATTTATTAAGCGAATCAGGTGTGTACCCCACACTATCTTTTAATACGTTTTATGGAAATATTTAATATAAGTAGGTATAAGAATGTGAATATGGCTAAGGTACCCTAATGTGGTACAAAGTACTCAGGTACTTTTCCTACTCATACTAGGATTACGAAATATGTTATATTTAACATGTGAAAAGTGACATGAATGTGAATTTAAGTATGATATGCATGATATGATTATTATGGGGCATTCGGGTTATATAAGAAAGGGGAAGTGAATGTGGTGACTTCGGTCTCACTATCTGAATGTGGTGACTTCGATCACATTATCTGAATGTGGTAACTTCCGTTACATTATCTGAACGTGGTGTCTCATGACACAATTATCTAATCTGGTGGCTATGCCGCTAATTTTATATGGGCGATGAGCACGTCGACTGCAGCGACTGCCTTCGATGAAGTGTAGCGGAAGGAGGGTCGACTTAGTAGTCCCCACGGTGTGCAGGTTGGTACGGGGATGTGTAGCGGATGGCATCTAGGTTTGGGTATGGGTTGCATCAATATTTTATCTGTATATGAATGTGCATGTGATACGTTATGGTATGCCTGATCTATTAAATTTTAGTGTTGTGTACACATTGAGTCTGTTGACTCACCCCGTTGTGGGAACATTTTTCAGGTGATGAACAGTGATGGACCGGGACGGCAGAGCTTAGGGATGGCCATGCACAACAAGAAATTTATGATTTGGACGCTTATTTTATTTTAAGTACTTTAAGTTTATTTTGGGTTTTTACTTGATGTAATAAGGCCATAGTTTTATTTCTTTATTTTTATTTTCAATTATTATGTTCACGAATTATTATCAATTAAAGTTTTAGTAAATTTATTTTTGTAAAATAAACCCTAATTGTTTTGTCACCTTAATTAAATGGATTTCAATATAAAAATTGAATTTGTTTTCAACACAAGCCCAACCCAAACAACATTTTTTTTAAAATCACACAAGTTTTCTCTAAGTAACAAAAGAATTTGAAATCGGTTTACTTGAGGAACATACCAAATCTGGTCAAAGCTCGTGGGTCGGGTTTGGGGTGTTTCACCCAAATATAAAACAATGCTTGTTGCAAAGGGTTACAATCAAATTCCAATAGTGGACTTCACAGATGTGTTCTCCCTAGTTGTGAAGCATAGTTTGATTCAAGCTTTGTTTGGTATTGTGGCCATGCATGAGTTGAAGCTTGAGTAGTTAGATGTAAAAACTGCATTTTTGTATGGAGAATTTGAGGAGGATATTTACATGCAACAACTAGAGGGTTTTACAGTATCAGAAAAAGAAAACTATGTTTGCTTGCTGAAAAAATCCCTTTACGATTTGAAACAGTCACCAAGACAGTGGTACAAGAGGTTTGATTCATTTATGACTTTTCATGATTTCAAAAGAAGTAGTTTTGACAGTTGTGTTTACTTTAAGAAAAACAGTGATGGTTCTTTTGTGTATCTACTTCTTTATGTTGATGACATATTGATAGCAGCAAAAGATAAATTAGAGATAAGAAAGGTCAAAGCCTAACTGAGTGAAGAATTTGAGATGAAAGATTTGGGATCAGCAAAGAAGATACTTGGTATTGAGATTCTTAGAGATAGAAAAGCAAATTAATTGTACCTAAGTCAGAAGGGGCACATTGAGAAAATTCTTTGTAGGTTCAATATGCAGAGTACTAAGCCTGTCAGTACTCCTTTAGCAGCCAATTTCAAACTTTCATCAGTTTTGTCTCCACAATCAGATGATGAGATTGAGTACATGTCACATGTTTCATACTCTAGTGCAGTGGGATCTCTCATGTATATTATGGTTTGTTCACGTCCAAATTTATCATAAGCAGTCAGTGTAGTTAGCAGATACATAGCGAACCTGGTAAAAAACATTGGAAAACAGTTCAATGGATTTTAAGATACTTATGAGTTACTACTGATGTTTGCTTACAGTTTGAAAGAACTAGAGATGGATTGATTGGGTACGTTAATGCTAATTTTGCTGGAGACCTTGATAAAAGAAGATCTCTCAAAGGTTATGTCTTTACAATCGGAGGTTGTGCAATCAATTGGAAAGCCACTTTGCAAACTACAGTCGCTTTGTCTACTACTGAAGCTGAGTACATGACAATTACTGATGCTTGTAAAGAAGCTATTTGGTTGAAGGGACTCTTTAGTGAACTCAATGAAGACTGTCAAATCAGTACAATATTTTGTGACAGTCAGAGTGCAATCTTCCTTACAAAAGATGAAATGTTTCATGATAGAACAAAACACATTGATGTTCAATATCATTTTGTTTGTGATATTATTGATCGTCGTGATATTGTTGTGAGCAAAATCAGTACTCATGAAAATCCTACATATATGATGACTAAGTCACTTCCTATAACCAAGTTGAGCATTGCTTAGACTTGGTTGGGGTTCATTGTTGAAGTTAAACCCTTAAGGGGTTTTATGGAAGAGGTAGAGAACTTGTTCATTGAGAGTTCGCGATGAACAACTTGTTCATTGAAAATTCGTGTCAAGGTGGAGATTGTTAGAATTAAGTGACCCGAAATATTATTTAAATAAAATATAGTGGTAAAATAAAATAAAAGAAAAATCCCTATAGAACTACACTTGTAATAGACATAGTCTATTCCTCTTATAGTTATTCGAATTCGACATAGTGAATTTTCTTCTCCTCTGCTCGTGGTTTTTTTCCCGAAAGGGTTTCTACGTAAAATATGTGTGTTCTTTATTTTTATTTCTCTTTTCTTAATTTGCAATATATTTATCATTACCGACATTATATTTTTCACAAGTATCTTGTTGATACTTATTATTTTAAGTTTACTATTCATAAAAAAATTAAAATATATATTTTTAAAAAACTTTGAATGTAGCAGTCTTTAAAATTGGTTTTTATAAATTTTCAATAAATTAAACTATTTAAATAAAAAATTTTAAATTTTAATTATTTATATAAAAATCCAAATTCTCACAAATTATTGATAAAAAAATACAAACAAGTGTTAGGTGTAATGTTAAGATATATTGCACTCTAATAAGAGAATGGAGGTTATAACGTTGTAAACAATATTGTTGGAAATTATAAACCCCAAACATAAACAATAAAATAAACATTCCGCTTTAATTTTATCAAAACTAAAAAGTCTTAAATACCCCTAGTAACCTTTTATGGTAAAAATTTTAATTTGAGTGAAACAAAAACTTAATATATATATATATATATATATATATATATATATAAAATTCAATAATTGAATTATAGATAAGGTGGTATAATACTTATAATTAAACCTTCAATGATCCCGAATTTAAACCTTGAAGGTTTGGTTTTTGGCTATTTTATTTCATTCCATAACAAAAAATGGATAAAAAAACAAAAACAAAAACACCATTATATTGATATTTATTACTTTCTAAATAAATAAATTGTTAATTAAGCTGATTCATGGTATCAACTTAATATGCCCCTCTCTCTATATATATTTGTGTGTGTTATTTTTTAGTATCCTTTATGTTAGTTTGACGGTCCATGTTCGAGGTGTATAGTTGCCTTATCGTCTCCAATATTTAAATCCGTGTTCTCTCATAAGAAGTATAGTGTGCCTTATCATTATATCCAACACTTGTTAATATGCACTCCTATTTTGTTTTTTAAAAGGGTTAAATTGCTATTTGTGGCCTGAACTTGGCAACTACTCACATATTGGGGTTTGAAATTTTTTTTTGTCCAAGCTAGTCCCTGAACTTAGTAATTGCTCCCACAATGAGACCTGAAAATTTTTTGTCCAAGTTAATCGCCGATGTTTCCTTGAAAATCCTAAAGGACCCATTGTGATAACAAGTACCAAGTTTGGGGACTAACTTGAATTATTTTTAAAAATCAAGTCTCAATATGGAAGCAATTGCCTAGTTTAAGCTCCAATATAAAAATAATTATCAAGTTTAATGACTAACTTGAAAAAAAAACTCAAACCCTAATATAAAAATAATTACTAAATTCAGACCTCAAATAATAATTTAACCATTTTCTACATAACATAAATGTGTTTAGCTTATAAACAAATGGATATTTTTAAATTAAATAAATGTGTTTCTAGAATTACATGTACATCCTCAACAAATTTATGTATTTATTTATTTGTTTTGCATACCGGCTCTAGAACCCTGTCAAGGTCAAGTGAGAAAAGCACTTAACCATTATGGACAAGAGAAAGAACCAGGACCAGTCTTAGCTAATTTTATATTATTATTTATTATTATTTATTTATTATCATTAGACTCGTTACATCATATCACAAACTCAATAAAAAATAATACAGTATAAATATAATAATAAAAAAATAGTTGCATCAAATGAATGCATGGTAATTGACGTCCTCACAAATATGTTTTTGAAATTCTTTTCATTAGGGTAAATTGCATTGTAGACCATCTAACTATAGTTAAGTTTCCGTTTCATCGTTCAATCATAAAAAGTTATAAAATAGTCATCCAATTAATTAGGTTTTTCCCTATTAGCCTAAGACATAGTTTGGATGAACGTTGTATTTACTTCCGGTGAGGTTAAAAATAGTAGTGGCGATGAGATTAGTTACTGTAGCGGTAAGATTAGAAACAACAATGGAGTGTGTATTTGAAATATTATGTATATATATAAATAAATAATTATACATCAAATATTTATATTAATTATAAACTTTATTAATTGTATTAATTATTTATTAAAATAAGCAAAAATTTAATAAATAATAAAATAATAAAGTATTATTGAAAGGTAAAATAATGAAGCAACTCTAAAATGAGAAAAAAACTCTAAAATGAGAAAAAGAAGAAGAAAAAAAATATGGGTAACAAACGAAAAGAAAAAGCAACTGGAGTTAATTGGAGCTCCCAAAGGAAGCTTAATTTTGTTAATTGTTGTGAACTTTGTGATGATTATGTGAAAGTTTTTTTTATTAATTTCAGTAATAAATTTAACCCTAAATTTTTATAATATTTCAAATTGACCTTAAAAATGTTTTGAAAAAATAATTTATAGCAAAGGGAAAATTATAGTCACCCTTGTCTTGGGATATTAATTGTTATAAGTTAAGAACTTGTTTATTAAATTTAAGTTTTCACATTTGAGTTTTAAAGTTTTATATGGAATGTTGTTGGTGGGCAAATAAGGGTTTAAAGGTGAGTTGGAGTGGCTGAACCGAGATTTAGGTAGATTCACAAACAAACGTGATTAGTTGGACAATCATCGAGTGTGTAATATTTGATTCAAACAGGCCATGAGCCTTACCGAGCTTTTCATATTGTCCTTAATATATATTATTAATCCTAAATTTAGACTTGACAATATTCGAATTCGGCTCGACTCGATTATACTTCTAATAACTATTTTGTACTTTTTTTAATTGTTTGGTGAATTAATATATTTTTTAATAATCTTATTATAGGTTCTGATTATATCTGTTTTTTTTTAATATAGAACTACTCATAGCCTCTCTCCCCAACCCATAAATAGGAGAATAATGCGTTTCAGTGCATTCGAATCCATGTCCTCCTGTATTGACAATAATATCCATGCTAATCAAGTTAATACTCAATCAACGATAAATTAATATAGTTAGATGACTTGTGGTGTAATCTACACTTTTGTGTATCAGAAAATATAACCATAATATATGCATAAGTATAATTTACGTGTATATATATTTGCTTTGTAGATTAATTATTTTAAATTTTAAATAAAAAATTTGTCGATAAAAGTTTTAATTATATTAAATTTACAATCGTATATTTATATTTAATTAATAATTAAAGAGTCCCTTTTACTTTTTAATTAGTAATATTAAATAATTCTCAACTTCTTTTTCAAAGAAAAAGCCTAATTCTTTTAAAAGAAAAGAAAGAAAAAGGAAAAAAAAATTATCTCATGCGTGGTTTCACATTTAAAAATACATAAATTAATTAAAGTTTTGACTAATTGTCAATCAATTTATATATCAAAAGACTTGCTTTTATTAATATAGATAAAAAAAAATTTAAATTTTCGGATTAAAACTATGATTGTTAAGAGGTATATTATCACAGGATTTTGAAAAGTCCTCAAATAAATTTAAGAAAACTGTTAATATATTAAATAAATTAGTGTCTGAACTATATTCAGTTTTTAAATTTTTAAAACGTAAAAATTATCATATATTAACACTTAAATTATCAATTTTGTCCTTTATTAAAAAATAAAAATGTTTCAATTTTACTGGATGTGCTCGAAGGTACTCCAAAAATAAAAAAAAAATGTATTAAAGTGAAAATTAAAATTTTAAAATTAATATTTAAAAATAAAAAATAAAAAAATTAATGCCTACTTCTAAAATATGAAAAAAATGATTTTTTTTAATTTAAGAGCCAAAATTTAATTTTCAATTAAGAAGTATATTTTTTAATTTAAAAAGAAGACATGTTTTTCTTGAAAATAAAGAAATTTTGCATACTTTTCTTTCCTTAAAAATAAAGAAAATAACACCCTTTTTTCAACCCCATGTTTTCTTTTTTCATCTAATTATTAATAAATTATATTGAAAAGAAGAGTAAACTAACCCCAAAAGAAAAAGAAGGCGTGGAAGGCTGAGTCATCAACGTGGTCTTTTCACTCAGTGTACACGTACTCCCACAAACTCTGCACTTTGAATCGGTTTTAATTTAAATATAAATTAAATATTTTAAAAAGTAAATTATATTATTAGTCACTTAATTATATATTTATTCATTTTTAGTCACATAATTATTCAAATTTATCTTCTTAGTCACCTTATTATTTTGAATTTTTGAATGTTTTCATAATTAAAAACATTTAGAACATATTTCGAAGTGTCAATTCCTAAATTTCAAAAACAAATTTATTAATAGATTATAGGCAGAAATAATAAAGAAGAATAGGTGGAATTTTTTAGTTAACTAGGCGAATTTATTTTTAAGTAAAAAATAAGTAAATAATTATTGTTTTTTAATTTAAATTAATGACATGAATTATTATTTTATAATTTAATTTTTATATTAGTTTTCAATTAAATTAGCATGGTATTATATTATTTGAATAATTACATAATAATATTTTAGTCAATAAAATAATAATAAATATGATTCAAGTGATAATCCCAATACAATAATAGAAGACATTGTATAGCTTGGCTGCTTACAACTCAACGTCATACATATGAGATTAATCAAATTATGTTCAAGTATTGATTTACAAAAGTTACTAGATTTACTCCATGTGTGTTTTCGGAGAAATATTCGAGTATATAATAGTTTATTTTCTTTTACATTATTTGAATTTATACTACTAAATAAATAAATTATTCAAGTGTAAAATTGTTTCTCCTAAATTTTTTGAAAATTTTAATTATATTTTAAATTTTTTTAAAAATTAGTTAGACCTTTTCTGAAAATTATTATTACTTTTTTTAAATTATTATTAAATTTAAAGTTTTAATTAGACTTATCAATTCTTTTTAAATTTTCAATAAAATTCTCAAAATTTAATGCCAAAATCCGCGACTACTTTTATCTTCCAAAATAAATATGGCGATTTATTCATACATATTCATGGTGGAAGGCTTATGCCAAAATTTTTCAATATAAAGAAAACTTGATCAAGATAGACTCGATATGAAGGAGATTTTCGTAAATTTTATTGTTCATATTTACTTTGACCTCTCAAAAATTATAAAAAAATAATTTAATCATTTAACAATTATAAAAATATAAAAATATAAAATTATATTTTTAATAAAAATATATAATTTAATTTTGATTTTCCAAAATTTTTTTTGACTCCCCGATTGATCACAACTCTAGCTCGTTTTCGCAATTTATGAGTACAAAAATTCAAGGAAAGGAACATATTTTGTTTTTCATGAAATAGTTGAAAGAATTTTAGCTTTAAAACAATACTAGGGAAAAATGGTTATCCAACATGCAAACGGAGACATACACGATAAATGTTTGTTTGGAAAGAGGTGTTATTATAAGAAAGTTACATACATGTCAATTATTTCAAGGCAAAAAATAACATTATTATTTAACATATTTATAGTATAAATAATTTATTTATATTAATTTTGTAATGATAAAAATAATGAATATTGAAAAATATACATATTTATCTTTTAAACATTGCACATACATAACTTTTTAGTATTGCACCATTACTTAAATTACGATTTCAATTTCTTTTATTTATAGAATATTATATATTTTATTATCTTTGGTTGTTTATATTAATTACATTAAATAGAATATGTTATTAAATTATATAAAAATATAATTGTTTAAAAAGGAGACCAATAAAAAGAACGAAGATTGTTAATATTAATAAGTTAGAAATATCTACAAAAGAATGGAGAATTGAAGTAGTTCTTTGAAAAAAATTATCAAATCATACTCGAAGCACTACAACGTTGAAAATATATAAAAAATCATTTTAATTGATATTGTTGTTTTTGTTGTCGTCTTCGTCGCCATACATGAAGTTGAAAACATATGAGATGAATGTTAGAAAGAAAAAAAGTAAAACATTTTTAATTTGTTTAGTGTAGGTGGAAAACATTTTCAACCATTATTTTTAATAATTATTTTTAAATGTATTTATTAAATTAGTGCAAATATTTTTCCTTTTTGGTATTTAAAATACATGTTAATATTGTTTTTATTTATCGTGAATTATTATAATTGCTATGTGTCGCTTTTGTTTTTATTTTTATTTTTTTATTATCATTTACTTTCTTACACAGATGGATCAATTAGAATTGAAAGTGGTTCTGCAGCGACGGGGGTATAGTGAAAAACTGTGAAGGTGAAAGGATTTTGGGATTTAATAGATTTTTAGGGAATTGCTCTATTTTCGATGCATTATATATGATTTTGATATAAAATAAATATGTATCTATAATATATATAAAACACGAGTTTAGAGAAACTTTTGAACTATTAGAAATACCCATTATTTTCCATCATACTATTAAATTAATATTTAAAAATAATTATAATTTATTTTACAATTATTAGTTAAAAAAGAGTTTGATGTAAAAAAAAGTTTTGTTGATTTTAAAGTAGAATTATTATTTGAATAGAACTCCAAGTATAAAATATAATAAGAACTTATTATAATTGTAATTATAATTTAAATTACAATTATTAATTAAAATGACTATAATTTAATATTGACATTATTATTAAAATAATAAAGTTATGCTAATTTATTCATGTAAAATAAAGCTATTAAATTCAAATGAATTCTAATCATATTAATTATCACTTAATCCGTGTTAGAGTTATATAACAATTAAAATTGAACTTTAGCTTAATAGCTAGGTATATTCAGTAGTTATATTCAATCAAGTAGCATCTACAAAAATTACTGGTAAAAAATGGAAATTGTTAGCAATCATAAGTTAGATTTAGTGTAAACATCTTTTGCATTTATTTTTTTGTATAGTTTCAAATTTGCATATTATTTTAGGATAAATTACACCCATGGTTACCCTAAAATAGAGTTTGTCTTATTTTGATCACTTCTTATTTTTTTCCTTAATTTAGTCACTCTAAATAAAATAAACGTGTGAATTAGTCACTGCGTTAAAATTTATATATTTTTTTAACGGATTGTTGATGTGACACATTAACCCATTAAATAACTAAATGTAGTAATTTTTTATTAACTTTAACTAAAGTTTAAGACATTAATTTTTCCCCCTAAACTCAATATAAAATGAAGGCGCTGAGGACCTTCTTTGGTTGACACATTCACCATCATGGTCTTTTTTTTTCTTTTTAGAAAAATGGTTAAATTTCAGTGTTCATCCTTTTATTATGCTTAAATTTGTGTTTTAACCGTTGCACTTAATTTTAGGAGTATATCTTTTGTCATCTATATTAAACTCAATATAAAATGAAGGCGCTTAGGGCCTTCTTTTGTAGACACGTTCACCATTCATGGTCCTTTCCTTTTGTTTTTCTTGTTATTTTTAGAAAAACGGTTAAATTTCAGTGTTGATCCTTTTGTTATGCTTAAATTTGTGTTCTAACCATTACACTTAATTTTTAATATAATTTAGTCATTTATGTTTATAATGTTATTAATTAATCCAAATAGTTAATATCGTTAACTTTTCAATAAAAATGTTTCATAATTATATATAATTTGAATGCCATAAGAGTCTCTAAGTCTTAGAGACAAATACAAATCTTTACATTTTTTTTAGATTTATCTCACTTTTTTTTACATTGATCAAACTTCAATTTTAGCCCCTATACTATGTTGGAGTTTATAATTTAATCTATATACTATACTTTTTACCCAATTTGATTATTCAATTTGTATAGTCTCATTAGCTAGTCTAAATATTTAATATTGTAAACTATTTCAACCAAAACATTAATGTCAATTTGTTTTAGGAACATTATTTCAAAAAAAAAATTATTTTATCATAACAAGTTCGAGTAGATGTTTTTTAAGAAAAAACCAAAAAAAAATCAACTTTTTTTTTTATTACATTACTATTAATTGATTTTTTTTCCAATTTCAAAATATCACACGAATGAATTCAATAGAATAAATTTAACAATGATAATAATTAGACCGAAATTTTTAAATCCGAGCATTTCTAAAAATAAAAGGTTTACATTTCTAAAAATAAAAACAAGAGATTAAATTTTAAAATTATAAAGTGTATAGAAATTAAGATATATTTTAAGTTTTAAAATTTTACTTCACAAAGTCAAACATGGGCTGACATGGTGACATGGGCTGCCTTTTGAGCCACTTTTTGGTATTAATTATTTGGGCATTAGTTATGTATTGGGCTCTATTAGCTAAAACCCAAATTTAAAAGAAATAAAAAGTTCAATTCGAATACATTTCTCATTGCTATAATATAAGGTTTTTATAATTGTATCGATAATGAAATTGGTCAGTTCGTTCATTCGTCGATTTATAAATTAATCCAATTTTAAAAGAAAATTCAAGTCCAAGCTTGATTTGTACAAATAATAACTTTTTTATTTAATACTTATTTCTAATAATTAAGCAACCTTCACAAATAAATTTATTTATAGATCGAATTACCCGTCGAAACTTGAAAATTCATTTAAAATTTGAAATAGTTTGAGTAAAAACATTAAGCTCGAAATAAAAAGATAAGCCATTTAAAATATGAGTCAAGCTCGGGTTTGAACATTAAGGCCCAAGCTTGACTCGACTTGACCCAGTTTTTTTAGTTTGTAATGTTTTATATTATGTTATTTTTATATATATGATATAATTTATTACACATAAAATTAAAAAGAAATATTAAGATGTCTATATATAAAATTTTAATAAATAAAAAATATTAAATTTAAAATAATATAAATATATATTTTAAATTTTTTAAAAATAATATGAATAGGCTTAAATGAGTTTAAATTAATTATTTAAAAATATAAATAGATTTAAATAAAAATTTAAATCCTATTTTTAATTAATTAAATTTAAACAAATATAAAATACATTATATTATATTTAAATTCAAATCAAACCCAATTCCACTCCACACACCACCAATACACAAGCTTCCACCAACCAACTGACCATTTAAGCCGCCAATCCAGTGAGCACATTCCTCACGCTTCTAATTTCTAATATAGGTGAAACTACATAAGAAATTCTTATGTCATAGATTACATCAAATTAGTCCCTTTATTATTAAAACAAAAAAATTAAATAAGGTCAATTGAAAAATAAATAATATTTACTATTTAACATAGTTAATAATATTAACATTTTTATAATTTTGTAAATAAATCTTTTCTTCGAAGTTGAACTGTAATTTATTTGATTCTTTTTAATAATATAGAGACTAAATTAAATCATTTTAATAGAGGGACTATTTTGATACAATACCTATAATACAAGGTTCTCTTAGATACTTTAACCTTCTAATATAATACGAAATAGCGCTTTTTTTTGTCCCAGATTTCATTTTTTCTTTTCTATCAATTTAACCATTAAGTTTTAATTAGATTTTTGGCTCCTATATTCCAAACCCATTTGCCTACTTAAACTTTGGGGGACTCCATTTTTCTTTGATCAATATAAACCTATCTGGGTTTTTCTCAGATTTCCTAAATCTCTATGAATCCCATTCTGGGTCTTCTCCAAATTCACTAATTTCCAATACCCAGATTTCCTTTTACAATTCTCTTTGAAATTTCGTTGTCAAAAAATGACGGGATTCTATTAATATATCAGGGTTTTCAAAGTTTCTTTTTTTTTTTTTTCATTTCTCTCAAAGAAAAAATGACAAGTGCGATCTTTTCATCAAGTTTATTGGGGTCGTTCCCTGTAGTTACATCAACTAGGCATTGTGATTTGGGTAAAGAAAGGAACAAATTTTGTTGTTTCAATGAGAAAAAGGAGCAAAGAAATGTTATCTGTGCTTGTATGGCTCCTCCTACTAGAAACCTGGGACGTGATGAATTCCATGGAACTAAATTTACTGTAATTATTTCTGCAATTATTTCTGTTTTTTTTTATTTAATTTAGAAGGATTTTTTATGTAAGTTTATTTAGGTTGACTTGAAAATTTTGTGCTGTTTGTTTTAATGGAATCTGCTTGATTGCTAGAAATGTCTTTGCTTATATTATAGGACTTGCTATTACTTTCTTTTTTTTCTTGTTTTTGTTTTATGCTTCCAAATTGTTTATAATTTGTTGTTTCAAGGTAATTTTTGCATCCAAATTATGCTTATATTGTCTCTTGCAATTGAACCGTGTAAAATTATCCAACTCTTTTTTTAGGCATTTAGAGATTTTAGTCTCTGTTTCCTTATTTCTATTTGTTTTTGCTTTAAAAAAAGGTAGCTAAGATGCAGAAGTAAAAGGTAGAACATTAGTGGACAAATAAATAAATTGCGCTTCTATTTCTAACATAATTGTTTTATTTAAGTATGCAATTTTAATGTTTAATTGTTTAAAAAATTATTATTTTTGTGTCCAAATGAAACATTTTGCTTTTGGAAGAGGAAACAACTAGCAAAAGCAATAACCAAATGAAGCCTTGGAAACTCAAAGATCTGAGTTTACATGTTTTATTTTTAGTTTCTCAGTCTCAACATGGTGATTTTTGCATTTATTTTTAGGAATCATCCAAATATGGGAATTTCAGCAAGGAAGCGAAGCATGAGAATGATTCTGATGTTCTCATTGAATGTCGAAATGTTTACAAATCATTTGGAGAAAAACATATCTTGCGAGGTGTGAGCTTCAAGGTGATTTTCTTGGCTTTAGATATGTTTAATGTTATTTCCGTGAGTGTTTGGACTATATGTGAACAGATATTTATGGATTGTACTGCATGAGGGTTGTTTCAAGTTATTAGAAGATATTTCTTGGAATTACTGTTTGAACATTTTTACTTGTAGGAAGAGTTTTCTGTCCTATAGTTTCTCGAACAAGTGCATAAGATGACATGGAGTTCTATATTACTATGCTAGACTTCACTATATTCGTTCCAATTTATTTCATCTTCGCTAGACTGAAACTTTTATTTTCCATCACATGAATAAAAAACAGCTTTCTTTCATTTTATTTTCCTATCAGGAAAAGAAATTGGGTTTCTATTTCAGGTTTATTTCCTTCTTTACTGATTATTTTTTCTGGTTTATAGCTGCAATGGAGATGGTGATGTAAATGATCAGTTTTAGTTGAGTGTAGTTGATAGTCTTTTTTGTTGATTCTTAAAGGGGACTAGTTCCATTTAGGTGTTTGGTTTTAAATTTCACTAGTTCTATCTGTTTCCTTTCATTGTACTATCTTCCCACTTCAAATCTAATTTAGCTTTTTGATAACATATATGGTTTAGTTTAGGTGGTTTTTAAGGATGTATTCTATATAGCCCCATCTTGATTTTAAGTTTCTTCAACTTCGGGGTCATGAATGAGAATCGGACCTTATGTCTGGACTGCATTGAAGTACTTCTCTCAAATTGAACAGAACTAACTTTTGTCTTGAATGATCTAAGGACTTCATACTTTCTGGGTACCCAAAGCATGTTCAAACATGGACGGTTTAAGGTTGGCTCGATCATAGCTGACACCTTAGCCATAGACAAAATGGGATATATGAGTAACATGTTAGCCTTAACTTGGTGGCATCCTGAATTAGTTGTATCAAGTTCTTATTTACAGTTTACAGTCTTAGATGTATGTCTAGTGTTCTATAATGATATGATATATCCATGTACATGTATCCTAATTTTGGATCCCTTTTTACCAATTCCCCATGTTCAAAAATATGAACAAAGGTGAGTTAGAAACATAAATTTTCTTTGCGTACGATCATAGCTCGGTTTTTTGCCATTTCATGTAGTAGTATTCTCTATTGTTATCAATTTTTCACTTTTATCTGTTGATTCCTAACGTCTCCTTTGATTAATAGATTAGGCATGGTGAAGCTGTTGGAATTATTGGTCCTTCCGGCACTGGGAAATCTACGATTCTGAAGATTATTGCTGGACTTCTTGCACCAGACAAGGTGAGCAATGCTTATTGAGTCTATCTTCATAGTTTTGGTAATTCGTTTGTGTTGCATATCAATTTATTATTGCTTAGATCCTTATTAAAAGAATACATAACTCTCATGTGTAGGGAGAGGTATATATTCGAGGCAAAAAGAGAATGGGTTTGATTGGTGATGATGAGATATCTGGTCTTCGAATTGGATTGGTAAAATTTTATTTAAGCTCTAAATATGATATATAATTTATCAGTGGCATGATCCATTTCTTTGTTTACCCTTCGCTAACAGGTTTTTCAGAGTGCAGCACTTTTTGATTCTTTGACCGTTCGTGAAAATGTTGGTTTCCTTTTGTAAGAGACAGTATAAATTCTTTCCTACAAATACTGCATTTTTTCCTTAGTTTTTAGCAATGTTTTTAGAACCGGACTGGTGGTCGAACCGGTCAGGTAATTGGTTCGCCAGTCCGATTAAAAAATTATTGAAAATTCAAAAAATAAAAATAAAGCAACCTGGTTCAACTGGTTCCCAGTCTAAACCGGTTCAAGGCCATTCTCCAGACCGGTACCCCGGCCAGTTCCCAGAACAATCAGTTCGACTGGCCGGTCCAGTCCGGTTCAAACATCATTGGCTTTTAGGGGGTTATCTTGGATTCTGATTTCCTTTTCTCCCACTTTGTGCTTATTAATGCATAGATACGAAAATTCATGCATGTCTGATGAACAAATTGCACAGCTCGTGACGGAGACCTTGGCTGCTGTTGGTTTAAAGGTATGCTTGTGATTCCACTTTCTTTTCTTGGATAGCATAGAATGTTAATTAGCTGTCCTGGCTCGGAACTTTTTGGCTTGATTCAGAGTTATCCTGTAACAAATAAGTAAGATCTTAGCAAGATGTTGGGCCGGGCTTAAGTGAAAATCTGCATAATGAACAGTTGGAACTTGTTTTCCGTAGTTAATTGTGGAATCTCAATTCTCATAGAATGGAACAAGTGTACGCCTTTACTTCTGTCACCTCTTTCTGCACTGTAGGTGCCTTAATATTTAAGTTTCCGGCTGATTAAAAATTACGACGCAATGTTCTCTTCAGGGAGTTGAAGAAAGATTACCTTCTGAGTTGTCCGGAGGAATGAAGAAAAGAGTTGCTTTAGCTCGTTCTATAATTTGTGACATCTCCAAAGAATCAATTGAGCCGGAGGTACAGTAAATTTCTCTTTGAAATTAATGGATGTGGATTGGAAGTTGTAATGTCGTATAACTGCCTCGGTTTTGTATCTTAAGATAATCATTCAATTGGTCTTCCTTTCAAGTTTCAACTAGTATCCAGCGGATCCTATTTGCTTTCGGAGTTTAATCCCTAACTGTAGGACCATAAAATTTAGTCCACATTCCCACTGGAGTATATTCCGGCTTGGTCACCTTCTTTTATTTCTCCAGGTGCTTCTATATGACGAACCAACAGCTGGGCTTGATCCAATTGCATCGACCGTTGTTGAAGATCTCATCCGCTCTGTCCATACAAAGGGTGAAGATGCATTGGGGAAACAAGAGAAGATTGCATCTTATGTGGTTGTTACTCATCAACATAGTACTATTCGAAGAGCTGTCGACAGGTTTACCCCGAAATCATGATGTTTTAATTGGTTTTTTGCTATTATGTTGGATGCCATACTTAATAAACTTCATCTTTACGTAATAGGTTATTATTTCTTCATGAGGGGAAGGTTGTTTGGCAAGGAATGACCGAAGAATTTACAACGTCGACAAATCCAATTGTTAGACAGGTAATGACTGAAACTAGTTGCCATGAACTTAAAAGAGAATACAGTGTAATTTATGTGATGCATATGGGCATGAGTATGGGGATATGACCCTTTGAAGTCCCTCGAATACATGGAAAAGCTTAGAAAATAATTGAACATACCCGTGTCAGTCACATCCCCTTGTTTGATACTCACATTGTAGTTTGAGTAACATAGGTACACCTTGTCTCTCTCTCATGAGCAAGAACTAAGGGCAGTCGGTTTAGGATCTTCATGCATATGTTACTTCTTAGATCATTGTTTTTGGAACTGGACCGGACCATCTGGTTGGACCGGTAGGATTGGGACCTGGCCGGCGCATTGGTCTAGAATAAGGTGTTGGATCGGTTGACCAGTGAACCAGCCGGTTCAAAATTGGTTGAACTGTTTTTTTCTTCCATTTTTAAATATATATTTTTTATTTTTTAATAATTTATTCAATTGAACTGGTTGGACTGGTCTAACTAGGAAATGGTGGTCTGAGCAGTTCAACCACTAGTCCAATTTTGAAAACCTTCTTAGATGAGTTAATACATATGCTTGTGTCTATATATGTAAGAGAGAGATCCATATATATTTTTATGTCCTATTCACATATATCATGCAGGTTGAATTTTGAGTAAATTAAATGTTATATATATCGATAAATTCAACAGATGGATTGTGTTAATATATATACCAACATCTATGATCTTATTTAATTGCCCTTACGTTTTTCAGTTTGCATCTGGGAGTCTGGATGGTCCAATCAGATATTAGAGGCACATATATACAAAGGTTTCAAAAGATCAAATTTGGTCATTGAATTTCTTTTTAGCTAGGATTCTCAGGAAAATTAAGTAAAAAATGTCAATTTTCAATGTTTGGCATTGTATTTGCAGGTCAATGTTGTTTTAGGTCAGTGTAGCTCTTTTGTTTTGGGGGGTTAGTTACCTTTGCTATTATCTTTGCAAGTGTACTTTCCTGTAAAAAGACTTTTTTTTCTACAACAGAAATTAAAAAATCCTGCACTCTGAGAACATACCATTTTTTTGGTGTAAAATGACAATTATTGGATGCAAAGAAATAATCAAAGACAAATCCGAAGCTCAATTTAGATGATTCGTAAAGTTATTCTTACGGTTTTGCCTTTTAAGATTGGATCGGTTGAGTTGGGAACTAATTGGTATATCGATCTAAACATAGTGAACCAATTTTTGAGCGAATCATTCGGAATTTGTAAAAAATTCAAAAAGTTATATAAAAATATACTGATGGTTGAATTAGTTTTATAAATTTTATAAATAGTTTTTTATTATTTATAAAAAAATATTTATTTATTTAAGTTTTACTGCACCAATGATTGAATTGAGAATTAGTAGTTTGAACCTTAAAACAAACCTTGAACATATGCCTTAAAATAAACACGAAAAATATTGGTGTGGTTATTAAAACAATATCTACTTTTTTTAGTGACTATATATTTGGTTAAAATATGTTATAGTTTCTTATATTCTTCACAAATTTAAATTTTAGACCTTATATTTTTATTTTAAGAATTTAATCTCTACTTTTTATATTTCAAAATTTAAATTTAATTGTTAATAGTGTTAAATTGTTTTTAACAACTAATCGGTGGGTATTGATCCATCGTACAATTTACTAACTAAATTTAAAATAAAAACTTAACAACCTAATAGCTTAAAATAAATATTTTTGAATAATTCAATGATTATCTTATAATCTTTTAAAATTAAATGACCAAAATGTAAATTTATTAATAGTTTAATGATCTTGGGTGTAGTTCAGCTATAATTTATTAAAAAATAATTTTAATTTTAATAAATAAATAAGAATCTAAACAGAAATATGAAAATTATGAGCGTGGGAAACGGACAAAAATTTTCCGCCAGTTATTTCTACCGCGTTCTTCGGTTTCTATTTTTTTTCGTTATTTTAATTATTATTAATATTATTCTAAAAATATATAAATTTAAAAAATGTAAAAAAAAAATAAAAATTCAAAACTGCTTCATTTTCATGCATTCAGCCCAACTCTGTATTTAAAAAATAAAAATAAAAAAATTCTTTCCTATCATATATATATATACAATCCTTTTCATGTATCTTTTTTTTTTTTTGAAAATTTTCTTGGAAAACGATTTCGTTTCTTATCTAAGGACACCCCATTTTTAAGCTTCAAGCCAGAAGCAAAAAGTTGTTTTTGTTTTCATGTTTCGTCGATATGAAATCAGTACATTTTGTAAGTTTTTTTTTCTTTAATAATAAAAGTTGATAATAATTAATTCCCTGATTACCTTTTCTACTTTTCTCTTCATTTTTTCTCGTTCGTGCAGAATCTTATTTATCTATGCTTAGAACTAGGAATTTGTATGTTGGAACAGTCTTGGTTTTTTTAGGCTCTATTTTCATCTTTAATTTCGTTTTTTTTTCCAGTAAAAAAGTTAAAGAGAGTAGAAAAAGTTAGAATTATATTTGAATTGAATTTGAAGTTTTAATTCTGTGAAATGTCATCTAATTTTATATGCAAAATACTGTCTTCTTTTTTTATTTGCACAAATTTCAGGGTATTCAAGTTATTTGTATATGTGTGTCTCTGTGTATATAAAAATATATTGGAAATTGAGTTTCTTTTTTTCTTTTTGCTTGATGCATTTGTTTCATGATGTTGTCATGCTATGAAATTCATTGATTTTATAAAGAAAAGGGGAACTTCTTCATAGTCTCTATGCTTCACACTTCAATGAAACTTATTGGTTATTCACTTAATAGTTTTGAAGTCTTTTTTTTATTTTTTTATTCTCCTCTGTTTTACGGTCAATGTTCGGAGTTTATGGCTGTCTCTCCCAGCAATGTCATCTCCAAAGTTTGAACCTACATCTCCCCTTGGGAATGCAATGTGCCTACCATTGCATCTAATACTTGTCTGTAGTTTTGAAGTCTTTTGATTCTTACCAGAGACAATATTAACGAATAATATGCTTTGTAGATGTTTAGATTCGCGATTCACTAATGTTTCTGAGGTCATAATTTGAAAGTATTTGTGTCCCCTCCTATCTGCTTGTTGTCCAATTGCATGTGATTCTCTAGTTAATTATAGAAGCTGCATCGATGTTTACATCCATGAATCACTAATGTTTACTCTGTTATAATTATAGAAGCTGCTTCAAAGTTTACATCCTTGAATCACTAATGTTTACTCTCATAATTTTAGAATATTTATGAAATCCAATTTGCTTGTTTTGTTGGCTTTGAATTCCTTCGTTAGATATCAATGTTTATGATTATGAATCATTAATGTTTTCCTATGTCATAATTTGAGAATATTTGTGTCCTCATATCTGCTTGTTGTCCTATTACATATGATTCTTTAGTTAATTATAGAAGCTGCATTGATGTTTACATCCGCTAATCACTAATGCTTACTCTGTTATAATTATAGAAGCTGCATCAGTGTTTACATTCTTGAATCACTAATGTTTATTCTGTCATATTATTTGAGAATATTTACGAAATCCAATTTGCTTGTTTTATTGGCCTTTAATTCTTTTGTTAGATATCAATGTTTATGATTATGAATCATTAATGTTTACTATCCATTGACTCATTATTTCGATGAATCATTTCTTTTAACAGAAGAAAATTATGTAAACACTTACTCGAAATCTTCATATTGCCCTCTGATAGAAATAGAACTTTACTCAATTTCATCATTGGTAAATTTACCAAGGGCTATGTCAAATTTTGGAATATTTTTGCTCCCCAATTTGCTTGGTTGCATATTCCTCTAATTCTTTAGTTAGTCATAGAATCTGCATCTATACTTGCTGATTACTAGTGGTTACTATGTCATAATTTGAGAAGATGTGTGCCCTCCAATCTGCTAGTTGGATTTCTAATTGTTTAGATCGTTATATATTTGTTTTGTTATATTTGACAGATACCTCTGATAGCTGAACGGAAAGGTTGGGGTTCATGTCTTTGTAGCATCGTTCCAGCCACTGCTTTGCTTTCTATAGTTTACCTTCTAGGGTTTTCAAATGTAGAAACAGAAAATAGAGAGGTATATTTTCCATTTTAGATTCCATATGATATGAATTTTGTTGCATTATTTGACTTTCTATATGTGCTATAGCGGGTCTCTCTGTATGGTTTTCTTCATTTACATCGTCTAATTAATATTCACACCGTTTAATATTCTGTGGATTCCCATCAGCATACAGTTGAAGATGCTATTGATTTATTTATTACATTTTTCCCCTATGGGTTTAAGTTTGAACTTTGTAGGTTGTTTGTTATCTCCAATAATTTAATGGTCGAATATGAACCTTTTATCAGTTTTTCTTTTTGGAAGTCAGTGCCATCTATCGAATAGAAAGAGATATATTGATGGATATCTAGAATGAAAGTTGTTCCCTTTGTGCAGACATGGGGATTAGCTGATATTTTGCAGAGCTCAAATGTTGGTAATTGCAAGGTTCGTTAAGGGGACTTTAAAGATTTTGCTTAAGCACATCCTTATTTATGAAAATGTTTTTCTGGCAAACAAGAATCCATTTTATGTTTCATATTTTTAGAACCAGTGCAAGCCTCCTGGAACTGCGCCATTACCTGAAGGTATCATTGAAAATACATCAAACTTAGAGATGCGACCTTTATGGGGCTTCCCAGAGGTAATGTTTTAATCAATGTGAGTGAGCATGCACTTTCCTGTAACCAATATGAATGGGCACATAACCTTGTAAACATGTTTCTCACTCGAATTTTGAGAATAGAATTTATGGAGCGTACACTTTCCCATTTGAAACAACTCCATGGAAAAAACTGCACCTTACTGTAAACCTCTGGCTGAGTAAAGCGCATGCAACTTTAGTTAAACATACAACTTTGATGAGTTTTATTAGTAAAGTTGGAATTGCACCATTGCAGAACATTCATGTCTCTGGATATTCTTGGAATCGCAGATAGTTTACAGTCGGTTGATTTGTTGTTTGGATTTAGATTAGAAGGATAGAACCTCTTTTTAGCTAATAGATTAATAATTCTTTGTGCACTTTTGGTTTTGACAATTTCTATTTTTGCAAATAGAATAATGTTAATTCATTGGAACTTCAGAACTATGTTGCTCTGACTCTCTATTTTTCTCAAAGTACCCGAGTTTGACGTATATGCTGGGTATGGGTATATGAACATTCAAGGGTCCTCTAAATACATGGAAATCTTGTAAAAGAATTAACACATGGTGTAGGACTTTCATGTCAAAATTATCATGCTGCTAATTCCTCCAGGGGCAATTCATTTTGTCAATGTGACACTGACATGTCTGATGTGGCCATACTAATTTTACTATTGCACTACTGTTCGGACAGAAGGAAAATACTTCTACCAGCTTATTTGCAGTTGCTGTTGGAATAAAGCAAAAAGATCTAGTAGACAAAATGGTCAAGATGGTAAATGATAATTCCTTTGTTCTTTAAAGTATACCAGTTGGTTGTATATATTTTTGAGTTTGATTGCTCTTTGTTTTCTATTGTATAGTTTCTATCTAGTGATTTTGTAGTTATGCTTTTCCATTATGATGGTATTGTTGATGAATGGAAGCATTTTGAATGGTGTGATAAAGTCATACATGTTTCTGCACGCAATCAAACTAAATGGTAAGGAATCTTTCCAATCCCATAACAAATTATAGGGAAGTAGCATTATTCTAAATTTCTCCTGAATTTTGTTTCTGGGTGACTAGGTGGTTTGCAAAGCGTTTCTTACACCCTGATATTGTTTCGGAATATAGTTACATTTTTCTCTGGGATGAGGACCTTGGAGTTGAACATTTTCACCCGAAAGTGTACGTTGAATGCAATTATCCATATTAGCACACGGATTATATGTTAGAAGCTCTCTGCTCATTTCTGTCAATTTGAGAAATGAAATCCTTTTATAGTTCAAGTAGAAAAATGTTGCTAATAAACTTATGCTGTGTGATAATTAAGATGCATTTAAATAACTCAGAGGTTCTGAAACGTGCACAAATGTGGAAATTTATGATGGCTTTTGTTGAACAGTTCTACTAGTAGTTTAGCAGTGATAGCCATAGACTATTCTTAGTTATGCCCTGTCTATAGAATTAAGAATGATTGTGGAGCCTGATAGAGATGTTTTGCTTCAGCTGATGATATTCTACCTGCAGTTGAAATTGCTTAATGCTGTATGTATTGATGTTCAGTTTTTGCCCTTTCAGTTGCAGTTTCAAAGTGTAGTTCTATCATGTGTTGAAGGAAGTATGATAGTTACTGCAAAGCTTATGAAGTTGTTTGTTTCCTTTCCCATGTCTGCTAAATTTTGATATATGTTTGTTTAAAAGGAGAAAGTGTTTTGGCTATTAAATAACTGCATCTTATTTAATTACCACTGATATTCTATTTTATAGATTCAAAATTTAAAATCTATAACTTAATTTGATAACTCAGATATGTGTCAATTATTGAGCATGAAGGGCTTGAGATATCGCAGCCTGCACTTGATCGTTCTAAATCAGAGGTACACCATCAAATTACTGCACGTGAAAGCAAATCAATAGTGCACAGGTTGTTGTAGTCATTTATTTCTCGATATCTACTCTGAAAGCTACTTGTGCTATACATTGCATATTCTGAATACACTACTTTTGTAAACCATGCACAAATTTGTTTAATACATAGTCTATTGAAACTATTGACTTAATTTGCTTCATTGTGTATGGTTTCTCATTGCAGGACAGCTTTCAAATCAGGTGCTAATGGGAAGCATTGTGATGCCCATAGTAAAGGACCTCCATGCACAGGGTAAAATATCAGTAAAATTACTAAATATTCTCCATTGGTTCTTAGAATTTACTTATTCTTCACAAAATAATTAAGTTAAGAAACTGTCATTTTAATTCTATTGATGTGAGAGGGTATTTTTTCTACTGAGATTCACAAAAGAATCTATGCTTACAGAAGCTATTATTGTGCAACTCAACGAAATTAATGAATTTGAAACCTCTGTCAAATTTTGGTTTTGCTTACCAAATCTAAGAAACAAGAGAATGTTACAGGTGGATCGAAATGATGGCCCCTGTTTTCTCGAGAGCTGCCTGGCGTTGTGTATGGTACATGATTCAGGTTTGCCTTTTAGACTGGGATTTTTACATCCTTATTCTTGCCTCTTTTCTTTCCTTAACTTCTTCCCTCTTTTTTGGGTGGGGCATGGAGTTCAATTGCTATATATCTTTGCTATCATACCATTTAATGCTAAATACAAAATGATACATCTATAATATGGAGCTGAGTTTAACTGAAACATGATTTTTAGGTTAACTGAATGATTGATGAGAAGGAGCTGGTTTGCATTTTTTGTTTCGTTAATGTTTTTGAGATTTGTTATGTGTACGGTGTGTTTGGGAAGCCATATGGTAATTGGATTTGGGTGTAATTGCTTGTAATTACACATGTGTGGCATTTTTGGGTAGCCATTGTAATTAGTAGGTCGCACTAATTGAGAGGAATTGTAGCACCTCAGTTACTTGCTCCAATTCTTACGAGGGGGTTGAGAATTGGGGGAATTGCACGGGGTAATTAGCCATGATGACTTTCAAACTTTTTTTTAAAATTTTTTATTCTAGGAATTAGAATTACTTGTTATTACAAGAGGGTGTAATTACTAGTTTAGTAATAACACTTTCTAGCAATTACTCCATGGTGTCCAAACACACCCTCAAACTTTGCTCTAGTTTTGCAAGCCTGTGAATGTTCCTTGGTCATGCTATTTAAAGGTTTATAAAATTGCCTCATACATCAGTTTTTCTTTCTTTCTTCCTCTTTTAATGTCACATCCTTATCTATTTACATTCTTTTATTTATTTATCTTTTTCCAGAATGATTTGATCCATGCCTGGGGTATAGATATGCAAGTTGGTTATTGTGCACAGGCAAGCTACTTAAAGTGGGTTTTCATCTTATTTTGCTAAAGCAATAGAATTTTGCTTAACCTGTATTTTAATAGGGTGATCGAACCAAAAATATTGGTATTGTGGATGCTGAGTATGTAGTCCACCACAATCGTCCTACTCTAGGGGGCATAGGTGCGAAAAATCACTCTACTGCTGGAGGTCGACGGCTGGACAAGGTTAGAAATTAATAACTATTTCCACAAGATCTTAACAGGTACATTATTTTTTGTATTCAAGCATTATCATCCTTTAGTAATGGTGGTAAGCAATTTCTAGAAATGCTTTACTGCTGTTGTACTGATTACTTTGTGGTTAGTTGCATCTTATGCCAGGCTGGTTAAGGCTTATTTTGGCATTATGGTTGATTTGCAAAACTGTGGTTCAAACACGGTGATGCATAATATGCAACTAAGTAAGCCTTAATATCAAGAAGTCCAGTTTATGCAACTAACATATTCAATGGTTGTGGTGCATAAACTTAAATATTCTTAGCGGTACCGATGCTGGACTTGAGTTTTTTTCTCTCTAAAATCTACATATTTGGACATTTTAAGCTTAATTTTTTTTTTTGCCAAACAATAACAAGGAATTTCTTAACGAAGCACATAAAACACTTGAGCTCCATACCTTTAAACCACAGCTTTGCTATTATTGGTGATTTAGGCCCTCAAGTACTTGTATGTTCATATGTGAAATTAACATTTGGAACATATATTTGTTTAAGACATATGAACAATTTTTGTAGAAAGGGTTGCCAAATGGTGAAAATCATACATTCACGGCAGAAATCTTGCATATTAAAGTGTAAACATATGTTCTTTGGTAATAAGTTCTTAGCAAGCCCTCTAGATATAAGGAACAGTAGATTGATGCAGACAAATGAATTAAACCAAATTGGCGGCAGAGCATATCTCTTATTCTGTTTAATTCTGTTCAGCAGTTCTTTAAGGTTAAATTGCTACTGCTATCTGTTTGTCCAATTTAAAATGTGTGTTTGAAATCTAGAAGTTCTGAGCTTTTATATGTTGTATAAGAGGATATCTAAACTCAAAACTACAGGCAAGGGATTATACACCATTACCATTGGTTTGAGAATGTCTTACATCGCTCCATGAGTTGCTTTAGCTACTAGTTCTTACTCTTGAACAAAGATCATTGCAATGCAGATGTTGTCTTTAGTTACATGAGTTGCTTGCTTTAGCTACATTTGTCAAATTTTATGTAAAAATTTAACCTGTTAAACACAATTATTATACAAAAATTGGTTATTGTGCACAAGCAAGCTATTTAAAGTGGGTTTCTCTCTTATTTTGCTTACCTAAAAGATTGTTGCTTAACATGTTTTTCTTTAATAGGGTGATCGAATCAAAGGTATTGTTGTGAATGATGCATACATACTGCGCCACTATGTTAAAGCAAAGAAAAAAAAGGTTAGAAATTTGATATCTGTATCAATAAGATGTTAGTGGTACATAGCTTATCCAACTCCCCCCCCCCCCCCCCCCCAAAAAAAAAAAAAGAAAAAAAGAAAAGATTTTAATGGTACATTATTTTCTTTATTTAAGAAAATATACTTGAATGATGGTGCTCAGCAGTTTAGTAATTGCTGCATCTCTGCTCTAGGTTCCTGCTAGTGCTTTATTGCTGTTGTGTCGATTACGACATTTGGAAAAACTGTGTTTTTTTAGCCAATGCTCTCTTCTGCTATTACTGGTGATTAAGGCCTTGATGTGCTTGTGTCCTTATGCGAAAGGGACCAAATTTATTGGGAACACGTATTAGGATATAAGGACAATCTTTGTAGAAGGGATAGCGGAATGGTGAAGTCATATACAGTATATGTATACATGTGTGTGTGTGTGTATAACACCACAGGTCCATTTTGTATTTCTAAACAATTTCATTCACAGCAGAAAGCATGCATAAACGTATGTGCTCTGGTATTAAAAAGATCAAATATTAATATTATATAAGTATAGTAAATATTTAACAAAACTGTGTATTTGACTAAATGTAAGAATATTTAATATAAATTCAAGGTTTAATTTAATGAAAAGAATTAAAAGAAAGTTTAAAACGGTTTATAGGGATTTTGTTGGTGTTTCCTTTTTAAGTTTTTTATTGGTTCAACCGATTTGAAAGATACCCGGTTTAATGATATAGGGCAGTCCAGTCTGATTTTTTAAACACTGCTATTATCTGTCATCTTGGAAGTTCAGTGGATTTCTTGTGCTGGGTTTATTGGTTGTTCAATGCTCCGAATGTTCTTTTTTCATCTTTCTGGTATCTGATTGTATGTTGTATAAGAGTATATTTAAACCGAAATCTTCCGGGAACGGATTATAAACCGATACCGTTGATTTGAGAATGTCTTAAAATCTCTACATGAGTTGCTTGCTTTATTTACACCAAATCCGAACCCCTGAAAAGATTTCTTTTAGATAAAATGTGAATTAATTGGTTAGCTTGTGCAAATATAACGGCCATCGCTATCTGTGAAAATGAAAACTATGAAAATGTATGGCCTGTCGTATTCTTTCCCGAGTCAATTGTGGTACCTTCGGTATTTTGTCTTGGCTAACTATTTGGTCTGTTTCTGTATTGCAGAAACCTCGTCGTCCACAAGATCCTAGAGTGGAAGTAAGTATCTGGGCTTATTGCTTTGCATCATCTTCCTTATGGTATGCATTATTGATTCTTATCGATGTTTGTCTGCCGCATGCTTTCTCGATCCTTAATGGAAACTTAGTATATATTCATCATCCTGTACCAAATTGGGAACCGTCTTGGATTTACAACATGTGTTCTGTATAAGTCTTATGCATGGTACTTTGAGGTGCTGGCTTGGAGATTTAGCCAAAGGAGAACTTATTCGATCCCTTGTTGATTATTTGTTGTAAATAGAGTTCAAATGTTGAAAACATCAAAAGATCTTTTTCTAGGCATTGACTGACTTGGCAATCATTTAAGTGCACAAAAACACTGGTTATAATTATTGGAGTACGAACTTGATCTGTACAGGTTAGGAGGCAGTCCTACGTCGAGTTGTACTTTTTCAGACAACGATGGGAGAAAGCTGTGAAGAACGATAAGTGCTGGGTCGATCCATATCACTAGCAAGAACATTGACTGCATTCTCCGATTTTGTTGGCTCAGGTAAAACTGTGTAAAGTGTTACATACCATTGTGCATCATAGTCATAGGATGTTGCTAAATGGGAGGAAGAGATTAAGCAGGTTCTTTTTCCAAACAAAATTGCGCGATCCTCGTATGGAGCTGAGCTCGGTGCCTGCTTCAGTTCATTTGTTTATATTCGATATAATCATTCGATTATTTAGTGGAATAAAGAGCATATAACGTTTTATAGGAACTGGGAGGAAAATAATAAGAGCCTTCTTTTAGCTTACTGATTTTATCTGTAGTGTCAACTTATAGCTTCTTGCTTGAAGCCCAAAGCCTGAGGATATTAGGGGTAAATTCAATTAGTAGTCCCTATGCCTTTTTGTTACTCAATTTAACTATGAAAAGTTACAAAATGATCATTCAATTATTCAATTTTATCTTTTCTGATTACAAGCCGATTAACATAAAACTGGAAACACTAAAAATTCAAGTTAGTTGGGTGACTACGGTAGTCCCTTTGTACATCACTTATGACTCTTGTTGGTGGAATCAAACCAGATTGATTGGACGGAAAATCGAATATGACAAAAGAATTGAATTGGTTTCTAAATAATTTTTAATTGTTTATTTAATTATTATTGGATCGACAATTAAACCAATTAAATTGATAATCAATGATCTAACTAGTTTGATGATCAATCCATATTTTAAAACATCTATGAGGTATTCAAATTATTTCGAATCAAAGACATACATGAGAATGAAAAAAAAAAAAGAAGTTTCTCTCTATTTCGGGAGATTTTTTAGAGAACAATATTTAATTATAAAATCATAAATCACCATTCATGTAATGTAATATAAAATTATATTATATTATATTATTAAAATAAAGAGATTTAATCTAAAATTACAACAACATAAAAATGGTTAAAAAACACTCTTAAAGCATAGATATAATATAATAGTAGAAGATTTATCCGTATATTGACTTAAATACCTCTTTAAAGGTTTGTGTTTAAACTATTAATTTTATCTCATTTTATCAAAAATATTACCGACCAATAAAAACATGACGGATGGCATGTTTTTATCGGATGTTATTGAATTAAGGTATAGATATTTAGTCCCGAATTTAAACAAATCACTCATCACAACAACGATACGTATAAGACATATCCATCACTTTAGAGCAATCGGGGCAAACCATAATACCCGGAACCCGACCCAGAACTGGCAAATGAACCTTGATACAGCCATGAACATCCCTCGATATCACCTCTTTGTAATGCTTCACACCTTCTAAGAACCGTAGTCCAGTAGTGTCTTGTCTCCAATTCAGGTAATTTGACATGATGGCTAAACCCGTTTCGCCGTCGGTCGTTACCATTGGGTCGGGTCCCATCGAGAAAACGGCCCACGATTCGCCTTTTCCGCCATGGCCGACCACTTTCAAAGCTTCATGGATCACTACATCAGTTTTATAAGCGGTGGTTGTTTTTCCGTGTCGGATTTTGGCGTGTAATATGCTTTCTAGTTTTGTCCAGAACCGCCACCGGAACTCCGATTCGATGACGTTGATGTCACGGCTGAGGTCGGTTTTTGATAAGCCTAATTTGGCTTTGTTTTTTCCGACGTAGACTAGTTTTAAGGTAACGCCGGCGGCGTAGGCGGCGTATTTGACTTTCTCGGTGAATTCTTGAATCCATGAAATGTCACCTCCGCCGAATAAGCAAACGAATGTTGTTCGATTCTCTATCTGGTAAAATCATGGACCAAAATAAAAGAAAAAAATAATAGTTAATGAAATTGTAAATTTTGAACACAATTCGAAATTTCATTCAATAAATCAATTTAATTTAATTTTATTATGAAAATTCACAATCCATTAAACTCAAATTTGAAATAATTCGAATAAATAATTTAAAATGAGTTAAACTTGACTATCAAATTTGAATAATAATTTAAAATATTTGACTTGAAAAACTCGATTGGTAAACTTAAATAATTTAAACCTAAAATGAACTGAACTAAAATAATCTAAACTCAAAATAACCCAAAGGGAAAACCGACTGGTACATTATTCTTATATTGGGCCCTGAACTTTTTTTATCTAAGTTAATATCTAAATTTGACAATTATTTCTGCATTTTGGCCTAAATTTTAGGGTTTTAAAATAATATTAGGGATAAACTTGAACAAAAAAAATTTTCAAGCTTCAATATGGGAACAATTGCTAAATTCAGAGATTAATTGGGATAAAAAAACAGTTCAGACCCTAATGTGAAAATAACTATCAAATTCAGACCCCAAAAAGTGATTTAACCATTTTATCTCGTTAATTTAATTTAGTTTGAATTCAAATTAAACAATAAAAATTATTTAATTAATTAATTTTAATTTTAAAATTTATAAACGTTAATATAAAATATTTTAAAAAATATATATGAAGAGAGTTTTATGAATGTATGCAACGTACCCATGAACGTAATTCGGGGACAATGAAGTCATCAAGCACCAAATCAAGCTTCCAACCATGTCGTTCATCGATAGAGTTCCATAGAATCTGCTCGGTTTTATCACTAAATGGGAAAGCCGTGTTCCCCCAAGTCCATAACATGGGGAGAGCATTTTGGCACACCACTTCCCCGGCCGAAGTCATCGACACTGCGATCGCCTGCCTTATGAAATGCCACTCTTTCTTCACAAACTCGACGACGTCGGCCTCGACCCTTGTTGGCTCCACTGCCACACTCCATTTCATCAACTGTTTAAGCTCCCAAAATCGTTTCAGATCGTACGACATCGACAAGTCGATGATCGGGAGCCAAACGATCTCATACATTTGGTCGTTTCTTTGGTACAACCAATTGAGAACCTTGATCTCATCGATAGAGATGTCGAGATCCGATATGAGGAACAAAAGATGCTTGTTTCTAAAATTTTCAAAGCCCTGTTTGTTTATTCATGTCGGAAAAGGAATCATTAATTGTCGAAAGGGTTAATATTTGATGCATGACAATGTTTATTTATAATTTAGTCTCTTTACTATGTTTAATTTTAGGATATAATCCTTCCATTTTAATTCGTTATAATTTGATCCTCTACTTTTATAATGTTATTAATAGGTCTAAATTGATAACATGGTTAGTTGCTACCGTTTAAACTGATGCTTTAACTTTTTTTTTTCACTATTATATGGTCATAATTAAGGTCACATGGAAATCCAATCAATCATATTCAAGAATATATTTACATCGCAATGAACGCTCAAAATTGTTTTAATTTTTTAAATTACATAACCATTTTAACGGCAGCAACTAATAGGGTTATCCATTTGGACCTACTTATAAACATTATAAAAATAGAGGATGAAATTATACCTAATTAAAGTAAAAGGACTAAATCACAAATTATAGCATAGTAAAGGGACTAAAACAAAAATTGATCCAGCAATATTAGATGAAAACTGTAATTAAACCAAATTACCTGAATCCTCACGTAATGCATGATTTTGTCGATGAATTCTGAGATGCTGATTTTAGTAATACGTATGGTTATATCTTCATATGTGTATTTTTCTGCATGCCATTTCCATTATATGAGTATTCACAATATTTTTAAATAAAATTTTTAAAAAACAAAGGAAATAATTACTTCGAATTTGGATATTTAAATGTATTATCTGAAAAAATAAAATAAATTATGACATTCAAATTTATTATATGTAAAAGTAAAACAAATTTTGAAAAAAAATTTATCCAAAGGTTAATACTTTATTTTGAATCTGTCGTAAATGATAATTATAATCCATAAAAAAACAATATTAACCTACTGATAGTGTATATATATTCAATACAAATGAATTAAATTATAAAAAATTATAAAAAATTGAACCCGTGACAATTAATTTTAAGCATTTAATTTTACCATTTGAAATAAAATTAGTTTATTTATTATATAAATTTTTAATAAAAATATTTATTTGTGGTATATAAAAGGCTTACCAGCATCCCTTAGGCAAAGGGTTAACTTCTCTTGAAGGATGTTATTTATATGGCTAACTTCATTTGCCAAGACATTTAATTCTTGGATTGTAGATTCAAAATGGTCCCTGAAAATAATTTAAAAAAAAACATTTCATAAATTATATTTCATGCATAATAATATATAATTTATGCACTATTAAGTCAGCTGAAATGAAGATAAATAAATTTATTTTTAAAAATTTTAAATAATGTCATCTTTTTCTATTTTTCCAAAAGACAAAATAGTGAGGTTTTATTTATGATTTGGTCCATAAATTATACATTTTTCTATTTTGGTATATAATTTTTTTTTTTTGGTTTCGTTTTGATATTTGAACTATTATTTTCAACCCTTTTTACCCCCAAAATTATCGGTGACTGATAAGAATATATCACGAGTCAGAAAATTTGTTTGGGGGTTAATTGGGAAGAAAATGATAGTTCATGTATCAAAGTGTAGAGGAAAAAAGTACAAAATGAAAAACAGATATAATTCAGAGGTCAAAAGGTAAATTAAGCCAAATCGTAATCAACATACAGTGGCAGAACTAAATTAGAGCCAGAAGGGACCTTCCCCCTTCCCTGTTGGTAAAATTTTAATTAAACCCTTTAAAATATTTAAAAAATTTAAATAGCTTCAAAACTAACTGGCTTGTTCCGCCACTACGAACATAATAATTCTCAAATATTAAAAACAAAAAAGCTTACTTCTTTTTGCTTAAAATGCTTGTGATTTGCAATACAATCCGAAGGATCTTGTATGCAGCTGTGGGGAAACAAGCAATGGCATCTTTGATGGAGTGGACCTCTTTGGGAATGCGAGAAATGGAAGGGGCCAAAAAGGCCAAGTTAGTGTTGGCGACATCGATCATGGCCTTGAAAAGCCCGATGCGTTCGAGCACGGTGAAATCCGTGGTGGTATAACGGTGGCCTTTGAGGGTTTCAACGTACATGGCAATAGGGTCGGTGTTACGATGCTTGACAAGCATTGACGACTCACCAACACTGCATGCAAAAGCGGCCATCGCCAACACCACTTTGGCGTTCCATGAATAGTCTTTCAGCCTTCGGAGCATTTGCATTGTTGTTTCGTCCACACTGCTTGCCATTGTTGATACACTGCATGACATCTGCATTTAAAATAGTAAGTATTTTCCGTAAAAGTTCAAAATTTTGAGATTTGGTTGTCATTAAAATCGTTAGTATTTTGTTAAATTTTGAAATTCTTTGTACTTAAAAAAAAGTTAAAAGTTAAGTCCTCTAATTGTTTTTATTTAAAAATTTTAGTCCGGTTATTAAAATTATAAGTATTTTATCAAAATTTGTCAACTTAAAATTTTGATTAGGCTCAACATATGATTGACAAAAAAAAAAGTTGAAATTTGATAAAATTTTACAAAAATATCAACGATGATAATGATTGCACTAAGCTTTTTAAATTGAAAAAGTAAGTATATGGGCCAAATCTCAAATTCTATACAACTATAGGGACTAACAATTAAGGGTGTTCAATCGGTTAACCGACCCAAACTACTATTAACCGAATTAATCGACCCTTTTAAACCCTTAACCGTTAACCGAATTGAACTTTTTTGGTTAATTCGGTCGGTTAACCGAAATAAATATGTTTTTTTGTTTTTTTTGTTTATAAAACATATAAAAAAATTAATCGAATTAACCGAATTTAATATATGTAAAATGTATATAAAAAATATAAATTTTAAGTTAATTAACCGATTTCGAACTGAATTTACCGTTAACCGAACTTCCAAAAAATTATTAACCGACCCCAACCGAATTAATTCGATTAACCGACCAATTAACATAATTAATTAATTAACTGAATTAATTCGATTTTAGAAAAATTTTGGACATACATTTTAACCTTAATTAAACTTTTTTCTTTTTTGAGGTAACCTTAATTCAACTTTTTAGTAAGTGGTAGTATTCAAAGTATACATTTATACACCGTAAGGTGAAATAAATATAAATTTTTATTATTAATATTTAGATTTAGATTTAATATGTTGTTAGTGTATAAACTTACATACACCTACAATTCATGAATGCTAATGGATAATAAATAAATAAATTATTTGTATTTATTTTTAAATAAAGTGCTTGTTGGAAATAAATAATATTTCAAAAGAATTTATTTTACTTCACTCAGTTAAATCATTTATTTTTTATTTTTTTATAAATTATAATCAAGCTTTTGTGCCGCACTATCCAATTTTTCGATTCATACTGCAAAAATATTTATGTTTAGATAAAAAAATATTATTTATTATTTTTATAAAAAAAAAAGGTAAAAGGATGCTTATATTTTTCTAATAAAAGTAAAGTTAAATAAAATTTTATTATATATTTAGTGGGTCAAAAGTTTCTCTTTATTAAATCTAATTATTAATATTATTATTCAAATACTCAAGCATACGATAATGCATAACTATTCTCAATTCATTTTCTATGTGAATTACACCATTTAAATTTAAATTTAAAATATTTCAATCTAAATAAAAATAATTAAATATTTATGGATATTGGAACCCGTAGAATGAAAATAGAAAAAAGAAGTAGCAATTTACCTCACAAGAGAGATTTCGAATATTTTCCAAAGCTTGACGCATACCGTCCACAGTTTCCAGCTTATTGATCATATCGGTTAATTGTGCATATTGTTCAACACCCTAAATTGAATACCATACATATATATCATTTATCTCGTAATAATTTTAGTGCTCGTAAATTATATATATATCGTCAAAGATTAGATCATAAGTAAGACCTTTAGTACATCTATTTAAAGGGGGTTTTATTTTTTAATTCTACGAAAATTGAGTGCTTGATAATTTAAAAAGGCGATAGATTCAAAGAGTAAAAACGTCTCGTTGGCTACCTGGGAATGCAACTATGCTATAGGGCACTTATAGACAAAAATGCTAGTACTTGAACTAGCTCTCAAACCTATGCCCTATAACATATAGCAATGTGCATGGTTTGCCTTTTTAAGCACTCAAGAAGACATTCTCGCTATGTCAATTTGTCACTTTGAACTTTTAACATAGTCAGAAGACGAAATCTCCACGTTTAGGGGTGAATTTAAGGGGAAGGGAGGCAAGGCCCAAATGAAAAATTACTAGTTTAGTCCATTTACAAATAATAAAATTATAAAATAATATATTTGATAAAATTTTACCTTGACTCTCAAAAAAAAAAATCTTTTAAATCCCTTAAAAATAATGAAACTATAAATTAACAAATGATAAAATTATATTTTGATATTTTAAAAATTCATAATTAAATTTCAACCCAAAACTTCTAAATTCACCCCTACCCACCGTACGTGAATAATACCGGTCATGTATATTATATATATAAGAGGGAAAGAGAGAGAGAGTACCTTTGAGGAAGAAACGGCAGCGTTTTGGAAAATGCAGGAAATGAGGTTAACAAGGTGTTGAAGATCAACATGGTGGGTTTGATAAGAAGAGTGAGTGCTCACAATTTGCTCTAACAGCCCCTGTGGTACCCATAAAATCTGAGTACCACCAATGCCGTAGCTAAGGCTGGATGCTGCTGTTGCTGCCATTTTTAAGCTGTGCTCAAAACTCAAACTTCAAACTGAAAGTTAAAGGGAAAGGGAAAGGGAAAGGGAAAGAGTGAGTGTGAGTGTGAGTCTTAGATTGCAGATTTGTTCATATATATATATATATATATATATATATAACAAACTCTTAAGGATCGATTCTTTCCCAATTAAAGCATATTATTGGGTTCATACCCAACAAAAAAAAAAAAAAAACATATCGGGTTAATTTCACGGAACGTCCTCAAAGAGTTTGTTTTTGAACTTGAAAATGTTTTTAATGGAGTCATCAAATTATCATTATCATATCCGATGATGGAATGGGACATTAAGTTTTGGGATCTACTTAAAATTTTCAAAAAAAATTGAGGTTTAATTAGAATTTTTCAAAAATTTTGAGGGTCTAATTAATTTTTTTAAATGAGAAAATTAATGAGGATTTTCAGAAAATTTCAAGAGTTTAATTAAGATTTTTGAAACTTTTGTACGGTTTAATTAAAATTTCTAAAATTTTTGAAGGACCTAAATAAAAATCTCAAAAATATTAAAAGGCTTAATCATAATTTTCTAAATTTTTTGGCTCCTCTTACCTTCTGCCTTGATCGTATCAATCAAGTCTTTTGGTTAGTTTAAGCATTAGCTTGGAGTTTTAAGGCACATAGTGTATTTAAAACACATAGAATAATTTATAAGCACTTGTGTATTTATTCCGAGAACAACTTAGATATTATGTATTAAAAAATGAAATAACCCTCCTAAATTTCAATAAATTTATTTTTTTAAATAAATCATTCAAATTATCCAATAAGTATACATGTATTTGTAATTTAATTTGTGAGTATTAAACATACTTCATGTCTTATTCAAAGTAGCACATTTAACATTTAAATTCATAACTAAGCTAATAAAAGGACCTAATTGAAATAACAATAATACTTTAAGAACTTAACAAGAACATCATGAAGCTTTATAATAATTTAAAGTCGAAGTGCTATTTCGGGGACGTTTAGTGCAATTAATCTTATATATGTGAATCACATGACTAAAGCAAATTAAAGCATTAGTTTGAGTTAATTAGAAGCTAGGCTGAAGACTGAAGAACAGCTAGCATTTTTCATCAGTTCAAACTTCCTACTTTTTATTTTTAATTACTTGTTGTTGACCTTTAGCATCACCCCCATTAATTATTTATTTTTTATTTTATTCCTTTTTTATTTTAATATTTTAATAATGGTTAAATTAATTGAATATCTCGAAAAAATAATAATTGGTCAAATAAACTATTTTATTTAAATTTAAAGAAATAGTTCGTTTTTAGAGAGGATTTGTGAAGAAAACTAGTCTAGTTTGACGCGTTTTCCCTGACATATCAATAGGAAAGCTCATCCAACTGAGTGCACTTTTACATTACTGGGAAGAAAACGCGCTTAGCTAGACGTGCTTTCACATACACTCTCTAAAAATAACCTATTTAACCAATAAACATTTTTTTTACATATATGACTAATTTAGCTTTTAATAAGAATTAAATCATTTGAAATTTAAATAAAATTAACTCACTAATTTTCATTCCGATTGATGATAGTCACGGTCAATACATCAAATTTGTATATATTTCCCGAATTTCATTTTTTATTCTTGTATTATTCATATAAAAAAAATTATAATTATATTTTTTTTTACATCAGAGGGGATGAGAATCCATTATACGAAATTATCATTTTATCTTTGTATATATATTAACTATTAAAAGAGTAAAAATGTAATAATATATTATAAATAATTCATATATTTTATACTCAAATATTTTTCTGAAGAATTATGTTTAAATATTTACATGACTTTAAAAATACTAAAAATATTAAAATAAATAGAAAAAATTAAACTCAAGCAGAGCAAGTGGAGTGGGGATGGATGCATCAAACATCCATGGAGTTGAAAGTGGATTTCAAGATTATACATCCACAGTGAAGCTGGACAGATAGTGGAGCAAAGTGTACCAACTGTAGAGTGGTGGTGGATTTAGCAACATTCACCCCATCCTACTTTACTTCATTGTCATCATTACTCGTTTCATGTTATATTTTAACAAAATTGTTTCTCTACTTGGACCATCGACCTAGGCCTTGAATAGGTTTTATTTGTGTTGAGTTTGACCCACTTGAATGTAACATATTTGACAAAACTAGAAGTATAAGTCGACTAGGGTGTTAAGACTCCAACTGAATTACTTGAGGTGATTAGATAAGAATGAAAGTTTTATTATTAAAAAGCTATTTTTTAGAGATGAATATTAGATTTTTTAAAGAGATGTTTGAAGCAGTTGGAAGACTGATATATGAATATTTTTATTTGATAAATACTCAAGATAACTAGTACGATAATTTCAACTTTTAAATAAGAGTTTAAAACTTATCAAAACATTGTTGATTGACCACTTGAAGAGGCCTATAAATAGATTGTTTTGTACCTTACATCAAGAGTAGTTCTTGAGTGTCTTTGTCAACAATTTTGCTGGATTTTCTTATGGTTATTTTGTGACATTTTTTTAGGCATTCTCTAGAGAGTTTATTACTAGTACAATTGGGTGAGTGATTTGTGACAATTGAGGTTGGTATTGAGGTTACAATTATTTCTTTGTGTAAAGGTAGATTGGCCTTAAGTCAATAGATGATCTGAACGATTGTTGAATAAAATCATTTATTGAATGAGGCTTTGCAGTTGTATTTGAATTAAGTTAAAAAAGATGGATTCTATCAGCTATTTTCTGTTCTTATTTTGATATACTTTGAGGTTAAATATTATTATGCATCTTTTAAAGAATAAAAATTAAATAAATTTGTTAGAATAGAAATATTTTAATAATTAAATCAATTATTGAATTGATTAAATTTTTTATTTAACCGATTTAACAATAATTAAAAATTTCATAAAAAAATTTCAAATAAATATTCAACTAATACAACCATCGATTTCAAACTGTTTAATAAAAAACTATTCAATTCCTATATCCAAATCAATTTACCGGTTGATTTTCAATTCAACCGACTATGTATCCCCGTCCGTTTCAAATAAGAGCACGAGCTTCGTGCAAAAAAAAAAAAAAAAAAAGCAGCAGTTCGACAGCATCGATAAAATAAATAATTGCTTTTGCAGACAATTATGGTGGTCGTCGCCTGCTTTTTTCTCAAGCGACACTACTTTTTCTTTTTAATTGTTGCAAATTCCTTTTGCCACTCCTTTATACATTTAATTCTTTTTATCGAATTATACATCTATTATTATTAATTTGTATATATTATTTTATACTAATATTTAAATATTTTATAGAGTCAATGTTACTTTTAATAGGATTACTAAATTAATTATAAAAATATAAAATTATTCTTTATTTTAAATTATAATTAATAATGTTATTATAACACTTTTATCTTTTTATATTTTAATATTATTTTTTTAAATAAAAAATTATAAATTATAAATACAGTAATTGAAAATGCGTTAATAATATTAAAATATTTTCTTTCACTAGTGTCACAAAATCTAGTTCATATATGCGAATTATTTTATCGTATTATAATTGAATTTTTTGCTTGAGTTGTTTTTTGTTACTTAATTATGCGACTATAATCCTATTATAATTGCATTAAAATAAATTTTTATTTCAAACATCAATAATCATTTTCTTTATGTCATTTTGAGTTTTCTAAGTTAATTTTTTTTTACCCAGCAAAAGTGTGGATTAGTTAATTATTAAGGTTGTGTTTAGAAAGTCACTTAGTAATTAGATATGAGTGAAATTACTTATAATTACACAAAAGTGACATGTTCGGGTAACCATTGTAATTGATGGATTCCATCGAATTGGAGTAATTATACAAATAATTACACCCAAATCCCATTTTGAAAAATATTTTTATACAAGCTAAAAAATTATATTATAAGCATGGACATGTCTAATTCTTAGTGGAAGAATGAGAATAGGAGTAATTACACATGTAATTACACCTAGATTCAATTTTTAAAAAATATTTTTGTACAAGTTATAAAAATTATATTATAAGCATGAACACATACGAGTCTTTGAGATAATTATTACAAAAAAAATATAATTCACATATTATAAAAGTGCTATAATATATTTATTTATAAAAATATTGTAGTTGTTTTTATCATATTTATATAAAAAAAAACAACTTTCCAAAATTATAGCAAAAAATTATATTATTTATAAGGAGTGTTATGAAATGTATGGACAATTTATAATTTTTTATAAGGGCTATGTATTATAAATTTTGTATTATTATTTACTTAATTTATATATTATAAAAAGGGATATAACCTAACGTAAGTCTTTCTCTAAATTAAGTTTATATATATTTATTTATTTATAATTAAAGCTACAAACTATTTGGACTATAATCCTAAATATTATAAGATCGATCTAATTATGCAATAGGATAAGTTTTCTTGCATCATATCCTCGAATATGATACTATTTGAGAGAAAAGTGCCAGACACAAGCACTATAGATAGCTTAAGAACTTTTTAATTTGAAACATTGAAGGCTTCAAAATGTGGTTGAAAAGACATTTGTTCTTCTAAAAAATTATTTTCCATATTAACATCACCTTAATATAGCATAAAAAAAAAACTTGGGTCGTATTAGCATATTGCATATTTCATAACTTCAATCATAGGTAGAATAAAAATGACTCATACTTCGAAGAGTACGTGGAAGTAGATCTTCATAATCTAAATGATGCAAATACAAATTCAAATGATGATGAACTTGGTTAAGGACCAATAGATGATGATAAAGAGCATAGGTTAAATATTAAAGAGTGAACAACCCAACAAATATAACATAATACTTATAATGGTTTGATTTTTATCATACTAATAATTTTTTATAGTAATTATTTTTAAAAAAATGAATTATGTAACTATGTAATTACAATTTGTACTACCAAATATGACATAGGAAATTACGGTGTAATTACACTTTGTCAACCAAACACATCTAGGGAATTACATTATTTTGTAATTATAAGAGTGTTATTATTACCAAAGTAACTACACTTTCATTCAATTATTTTGTATTATCCAAGCATACCCTAAATTAAATTATTCAATTCAGTACTTGTAAAACCTAATTCTAATAAAATAATTAAAAAAAAAAGAATAAATCTCAAAATTACATATGAACTTTGTTTAATGTGCAATGTTATATGTGAACTTAGATTGTGTGCAATTTTATACATGCCATTTTGATTTTATTCAATTTTTATAAACAATTAACATCATTGTCACAATAACATAATTTTACGTTTACATATTTTATGCACAAATAATTATATTTACCTGATATAAAAATAAATTGATGAATTCATTTCTTTAAATGTGTACAATTGAAACAAAATCAAAATTTTTTGTATACATTTGAATCAAAATCAAGTTTACTATATAAGATTGCACAAAATCAAACTTCATATATCAAATTACAAATTAAATCAAAATTTATATATATTTTTTGTATTTACCCAAATAAAAATTCCTTTGTTTTGGAACAGCAAACTTGTTGATGAAAAAAGGAAACTCTTGATTTAAATGCTTTATAAGGCTAAAGGGTAGATACCATGACAATTCCAAATCATATGATTAAGTGAGGCCTTTAAAGTTTTCAAGTTGGCTTTTACTTTTTCTAACACTTGAAATGAAACCTTTTTCTCATTACCATGTAGAAAAATATGAAAATTTGAAATCTAGATTCATTTTAGCAAATGTATTAATAAAAATCCTTAAACTACATTACCTTCTATTTAAATAAACCTTAAAATTATTTTGTAGTTAAACGGTTTTTACTCATAAACCCCTTTGATCTTTGATTTTGATATTGAAGTAAAAATATTTTGAATTTTGACATCCAATCTAATTTCTTATTGATATAATAGAAATTATATACACTTTAACATAAACATAAAATTTAAAACAGCAATCAAAATTTTCAAAATACTTCCAAAAAGTATTTAAGTATGTGTACTTTCAAAAAATTGTGAAATATTATTTATTCTCAAAAGTCACAAAAGCATGTCAAAATATAAAATTACTTAACTGTTTCTCCCTTCATTACGAATTATAGTGAGAAAGAGATTCAAGAAAACATCATTAAAAAAAAATCATAATTGGTACATTAAGACTGAAGTTAACTCACAAACAAGATTAAAAGACTTTCACATGTTACATTTGTTTCTCAATTCTTTTTTTTTTTTTTTAATTTTAAACATATCTTAAGTGATGGATGTCACTGGCTAATCCTGTTTGTAAAGCCTAAAAACATCAAAGATAATAATCGAGATAATTTCTATTGGAAAGAAAAATGCAAGATGAACCAAATACATGATAATAATGAGTGAAGGACACAAGATTGTAGCATGAAAGATCAGATTTCTAAACCAAAATATTAATGACAAAAGAATCATGAAATCAAACATAGTAGGGAAAAAAAAAGAACCTGTTGTCAATGGCTAGCTGTTCTTATTGAGACCACAAACTCGATATGAAGCTTTACTTGGTTCCTCAACTTTGGTTTTTACCAGTTTGGTCTTTTATCCAATAAGCACCCTGATTATCCATAATCTACAATCAAAATGGAAAAATGCTTGATCTAATGTTAGATTAAAGAATGCATGATCCAAATTGTTATCCAGAAAACGGGAAGTATTTCATAACATGTTATATGGTCAGAAAACATGAGGGTAAGTGTCAGATATCGATATTTATTCAACATGGGTATGCTCAATTTTTTCATGTATTTGAATGATGATATAACTAAGTAATTTAATCCTTATACAGAAATGTTGGTGCAAACAAGTAAAATTGATAAACTGCGTTCACAGAGAACAGTTAAAATGTGGACCTGAACTTCTAAGACCATATAAACTTGTAGATAGAACTGATGCAGTAAGATAAATTTCTTCTATTAAAGGACATGTTTTGTCAGATTTCAAAAGTCTGTGTTAGCATTTAGATGGTTTGTCGAACATGGCATTGAATAAGAGTAGTCCAAGGAAAATGAACAGTTACAGTATCATAACACACAAGGAGCTCAAACATTTTATATCCTATAATATCTGTTTGTAAGTAGAAAACAGAACTACCAAGGTTGCAATGAAACACAACAAACCATTACAACCTAAAAACTTTAACTTTCCAAAGAGATCCAGCAGACAGTATTAGATAGAATTAGGTTGTCATGAATGTAAAGTTGCAAAGACACATCAAACATTGGCACCAAGTAGAAGCTTGATTTTAAACTAGTGAATTTTTCCAATAATTTCAGAACTTCTTTCTCCCTAAACAGACTATATATATATTATACATAATATATATACACACACAAATAACACACAGAAACACACAAGTTTGCACGATAGAAATTATACCTGAGATGATTTTGTCAAGTGTATTTGATAGAAATCTGGAAATATTATTCAGAAGCCTTCTCGCAAAAACAAGAGTGATTCTTGGTAAAGATACATTAATCCCATAAAACATGAGATTCTGTTGGAATGACTTGCAGACTCATCTTCAGTGACTCGAGTATAATGAGGTAAGATCTTCGGGAGTTTCGAAAGAGTTCGAAGAATTCATCTGACAATATACATAATAATGTTCCACTTCTTTTTGCAGAAAAATGAAGTGTGTACTCATTTATACTTCAGGTTGACAATTTCTCTCACATATGATAAAAAAGGAAAAAATGAGAATTACTCCAGATAGATGAATATAGCAATTATTACCTCAAGTAACAAATCTGAGATTCGGAAATGTCTGCAGATGTGAGAACCGAGAAGAAAAAGGAGACAGTAGGAAGAAGTATGACAGTACGATATGAATGAGGAAGCTATGCTGTATGGACAAAGCAGAGTGGCTGAACTTTACTCGATCAGGCATTTGAAAGACAGGCTTAGACTGGAAATCTTAAATAGAGCAGCTAGATGAAGATTCATGAAAAAAACAAGGGAGAGGCTTAAAAACTGCAAAAGCAATGCCTCGTATACCATACTGTAAAAGAAACATAACACAAAAAAAAACAAAAATAGAAAGTAAAAGGAGTTTCGGGACAGATGAACTGTTCACCAGGTTTTACCAAATGTGGAATCATTTTCAGATTTATACAAGAAATTCAGATGACACAACTGTCAACTGAATTGTGTACTTTCAAAAGAACATAATCAACTTGACATTAACTGTGAACATCTCCAACAATGGGAAATGAATTTATAGATTACTCTGCCTCATAAACTAAAAGATTGTCAACTGTAATCAGCTCCTATCATGTTGCAGTGTTTATCCCTCTGTATCAATATTTTCATCACTAGAAGACAATTGCCTATTCTCTGAAAGCGAAATTCGCCTGGGCTTTGTAGAGCCTGATTCAACAAGCCCCTCCGACGACAGGTTTAACCCAGAAGTTCCTGAAGAAGACCCCAAGAAATGGTGTACAGGGGCACCGGATGGAGATGATATGGAGTAATTGTACGTGAAAATTCCCATAGGATGGTTAAACTTGCAACTTGGACCAAACTTGCAAATTCCATATCGAGAATAGAAATCGCATAAATGTTCTCCCTGTTAAAATTCAAAAGTAGCAATATCAATAATGTAAAAGATATCAGGTTAGAAACAATGAAACTAGTCTCTAATGACATCATGTGCACCGTAAAATCAATGGGAATATTGCAAGACAATGAAAAGAACAAAAGCTAACCTCAAACCTCAATGAATATGAGAGATGGAGAATCAGATACGCAAAACATTCAAATCTTGGGAACTAATTCTTAATTCCAGCACCTTTCACAGTCAAAACTCAATTGCTGTCTAATAGCCTTAAGACTTTTTGATCCACAAATAATCCCTAAATCCTGATTCACTAAACCTCAAAAAAGATGCAGGGTGATCATCCTTTGTCCTACGTCAATACACAACTACTTATTTTGTACGCCAACTACGTCTAATCTAATTTAATATTTTAGTATGGGAACTACAGAATGACCAATTGCCCAGCAACAGTATCAAAGTAAATATCCATTTTCTAACAAGCAAGATTTATTAGATTGGCTCTAAATAAAACCCAACAATTAGGAAACCAAGCTTATCAAGAAAAGGAAAAGGCCAAAGTAAGGTGGTAATAGGAAGGGAATGATATATTTTTACATTGCATAAGGCTAAGCTTTTCATAAGCAGCCTAATAACTTAAATGGATCGATATTCAGAAACAAACTGAGATGGAGTTACCACCAGTTGCAAAACTAACCGGACGTAAAGGAAGGCCTATTGGACTCAACAAACAATCAGGGGCAGGAGGAACTCTCTCTCGTGGGTGATGAAACCTACAAACTGCTCCAAATTTACAATCTCCGGTCTTCATGTAAAATTGGCATTCGGGCTGGCCAGGTCTCTCAGGAAATACATTCTCCCTCGGCAATGCATAAAAACCTATAGGGACAGAGCCAGAACGAAATTGAGAAAAGGATGCTTGAGATCCTCCAGTCACCGATTCATTCTGGTTTGAGGTTCCATAGATTTGATTATTTCCATTTGTCTGCTGCAGGTTCTCTGAAGAAGAGACTGATGCCTGGAGAAATGAAAAGTATAAGAATGGTAGCACTTCTTTTCCTAATGGATAATTAATGGTGGCACTTCTCATTGATCACAACTTCATGCTGCATAAATGCTTACTAGTCCAAGGGACAGAACCCAAATTCTGTACAACTTCTATCCATAAACAAAAAACAATAGAGTAAAAGTATGCTCTCAGGCATTTTGATACAGTTACAAAGTTAGAGATGCCATCAGGCCATTTCAATCAAACGACTAGTGGGAAACAATCAGCTCTAGAAACAGGCATAAAAGTTCAGTTACCATAAAATATTTGTTCTTCAATTGAAATACATGCGTGGACAGGTTCTGGTTTATAGCATTCATTGGATAATGGAATCACAAGGTGATAGACTCAAGGCCTTTGTAGAAACAAGCAGCCAAGCAACTAAGTTAAAAATTAAGCTACAAATTTTCTGATTCAATTTCATTTCTTTCTAAATAGTCATGTAATTCAACAATCACAGATACAGTTTTAAAAGAAATTTCAGCATCATTACAGTCTGCTCCAAATGCATTCTATTCAGGCCCAAGAGAAGCTAAAAAGGTCATCAACAATAAAATAAACTTCAAAGAAGGCTGGTAATGCTCAGCCTGACTCAAGAAACAAATATTATTATTTTCCAAACACCAAGTATTAGCATATTGACAACTATAATTCTCATAATTTGCCTCATGTATCACCATTAATGTTGGCCAACCATGTGTAAACACTAAACAACCATGCACACTAGTAATAAGCTAGAGGAAAAACTTACGCTGTAAGCATTCCACCCTGGAACTGATACCATCCCTTGGGGTAAAATCAGAGGTGCATAACTTGAAGGACCTTGCCAGCGGGGGCTAGGAATGAAAGATGCTCTTGACCAATTTGTAATCCCTCCTGGATATGACTGCTGACCAGGAGTGGTAGGAGAAGTGACAGTCGGATAAATAGGCGAGCCACGCAATGAAATCATCATATTAGTTGGCTGAGGATGATGGAATTTACAAGTGCTCCCAAACTTGCATTGTCCGGTTCTTAGATAATAAGCACACTCAGTCTCATTCTGTATGAAGGAAAAGAGAAAACAAGTTACATTAAACATATCAAACACCAATAACCTTGAAAAACTCCACAGGTTAGAAACCAACCATTGAATAAATACATCTTGACCAAATGAGGTCCAAAGTTATACAACAACTCAATATCAACCTTGAAGCCAGCAATGGTCCAATTCAGCAGTGTTTTTGTTCATGCAATCCATATTTAAACTTAAGGACAGATTCATAACTCAACTAAAAAGAGGACATGTTCAAAGCAAGCTATAAATTTTATTTCATAATATTTGTCTGTGTGTGCATTCTACGTATTGGATCTAAATGATAAACCAATTAACATTAGTTGATAGGACTGTACAATTGGACAAGTTTTACAGGATGGTATCACTTTCCACCTTTTGCTAAAACTAATCCAAGTAAAAAAATTGTAACTTTTTTTTAGAAAGACAAAGTAACATACAAAAATAATGTTAGAAGAGACCTGAGATTTAAAAAGAAAAATATATATCATTAAAAATTGTATTGCAAGGAGTAAAAGTTAAAAACTGAAATCCAGACCGGGCGAAAAGGATAGCCCAAAATATTTAAGGAAACTCTCCCAGCTATCCCTGCTTGTTCTCTAGGATGATGAAACTTGCATGTAGCTCCAAATTTGCAAGTTCCTGTTTTCAGGTAGTACTGCACAGCAGTTATAAGAGCAAAATGTCAGTTTTCAGATCCAAGCATGCATGAAAATGAGAGACATAGAATCTCATATGTTATATAAGGCAATGAAAAAAGAGTAGCTATCCGTCAAGATCAGTTCTGTCAAGGGTACAAGGCGCACTCTAGGCACTAGAGCCCTTATATTGCCCGTGGAGCAAAGTGAAAGAAAAAGCACTTGCCTGACTTAAGTGAAATGCAATATGTATATATGCGTGCTTTTGTATTATGTCTGTGTGTATTATAATAATAATAATAATAATAATAAGCTCTAATAGTGGTCAAGTTTAACTATAAAACATACAATTTTATTTTTCTTTTGTTGGCCAATATACAAATTTCTGTATGGTATGATGTCTTTTGTTTGAATACTCAAATATTGAGAAGTAGAAAGTTCCTTATTATCTTCTTTCTCACTAGTATAGATATAAATAATTAAAGATAAAGTTAAAAATAAAATAAATTAAGAGAACTTCAATTAGGCTGGGTTTATATATATATAGCCTTATAAAAAAGCATGCCTAGATGGACCAGGCAATCACCAGATCAAAGTGTCTCACTCAAAAGGGTCTAAGGCACTTTTGTTATCTGGCACACCTAGATGTACCCCTTGACAACACCAGTCCAGACTGAAATTGAGCTTCCAATGCAATAACATCAGAAATCAGTGCATCTTGCATTTCTAGAAGAGAAAGAGTGAAAATAATATACAAGAACAAAAAGGAAAAATCTTAGGATGAGCCAATCATCTAAACCAGTTGAGGGTTCAGACTAAAGTTTGATTGCTATGCCAAACTACTAGAAAGAGAAATAAACCTTTTACTTTACTATACTTCTTGTTAATCATACATTGCACGTTGTAAATCGCATGTAAAAGTAGCAACATTGTCAATACATGGAAAAACAGGGAATAATTACATGCCTGACATTCAGGTTGTCCTACTCTTTCTGGAAACTCTCCTTTCATTCTAGCAGCGGCAATAGCCTGAAATTTGATATGATCTAAATAAATATTTTAAATGACAATTGATATCTAAAAAGTTATATGAGTAGTGGGACAAAGTTGAAATGAAATGACAGTAGCAGATGAAGTATACCCATGTTGGTAGTAGAAGTGTTTACATGTGTGCATATGCGGAACGATCTTATCTCTTGAGGATCTAATACTCTATAAATTTTCCTACAATGAGTTCTGTTTTAGAGTGATTTAGTAGAAAAGACCCTTGTTTAAAAGTTTCCTGTGTCAAAAACTTCCAACTACCAGTGAATAAAATCATGTCAAATATAATAATCAAAGGTTTCTAAAATGAATAAATTTATGAAGCTCTTTGGCATTTACCAATAATAGACAACATGAATAAACTTGAGAAGCTCTTTGGCATTTACTAAAAATAGACTTGGTAATACTGAATTTGCAATGCAGTTACATAACGAGAATACAACACAACAAAATAATAATAATAACACAAGCACGACATGAGTACATGAATACGCCAAAATCTATATAGCACTTAATTCTCAATGTACCAAAATTTATGTAAATAAATAACGCCTTAAACACAATTATGATAAGAAGAATGCACAAAAAAAAAAAAAAAAAAGAAGAAGAAGAGATACTCAAAGCAGTAACTCTGGATTCATGAGAATTGTCCAAACAAACCATGGTTTATACCAGCTTTCTGTTAGGAGGATGATTAAAACGACATGTAGCTCCAAATCTACAAAGGCCCGTCCTAATATAATAAGAACAATCTGGTTCCCCAGGACGCTCTGGGTAGTAACCAGATTCCATTGTTTCACTGGATCTTAAGTTCATTTGCCACATAGCATCTGAAATAATTTTTAAAAAGTAGGTTCAGCAAGCACATGAAAAAAAAAAGAATCAAAGAAATAGGGGTATCACAAATTTTCTATTTGTAAAAATATTCACTTAACATACAACAAGCAAGGTTTCACTCTGACCATTGACTTATGCAAGCCCCATTGGCTAAATTATTCAAGGAAAAAGACACTATTCCATATTTTCTAAGGCATCAATAAAAGGCCTTATGAAACTTTTTTATATTCTTTTCCTCCTTTCGTAGATTGAAGCTACTTTTTAACTAATTTGAGAAAGTTTACAACAACAAAAATTTTCATTTTCTAAAACTCAGTGTTGAAGAAAGCATGAAGATTAACTATGCTCATTGCAAAAAGTTCTAAAGAGAAATAAAAGTACCAATATTCTGTTAACTATAAAGATATTTTCTTAGAATATTGGTACACAAACCTGTAAATGGTCCCACCCGTGGTCCCTCTTTTTTTTTAAAAAAAAATTTTGCTTGCTCAAATTCGATTTGGTCAAATCCGGACCAAACTCGAAAAATCATATTATTATTTTAAAAAATTAAATACTAGAAATTAATTACAAAAATTCTGTCCAAATCTAATTACGAATAGTCTCGTCTAGTGAACAATTTTGGTTCAATTAATACAGTGCTTAAAACTTAAAAAAGTACTGACAAATGGAATAGGTAAAAGAGTAACAGTTCAAAAGAGAGTTAAAGTAAAATCATTAAACTAATGAATCCATTTAGAAGAAGATACAACCAACAGAACACAACAATAGGTTTAACTAAAGAGAAACGGTATCAGAGAAAAGAGTTTCAATTCACCACTCTTTTGGAACCTAATACATGTGATTATGTCTGGAATAAGCTTGTTCAATGTGAACTCTCCTTTCGATTCACCACTATCTCGTTCTTTAGATATTCATCATTGATGTTCACCATAATTGACCACCATATAGAATCTATTACATCTGCAATGATGATAAATGCTATACGACCACATATACGTCTACAACCGCAATTTAAATCCTTATTATCCACGTCAAAATTAAACATTTTTTTTGTCATTTTTAAAACTTTTTAACCATAATTTTGCTTTCTATCATATGCTTGTTCAGACAAATAAGTAGCACTGAAAAAGCAGTAAAAGCAATAATCAAAATAATCCTAATAAAAAAAAGAGTTTAAGAGCTTAAGCTGTTTTCTACGTAATAAAGCATAAATGAAAAAAAATAAATTAATAAAGAAAAAACACTCATAAGACAAAAACACCGCAGAATTTGCACTTTTATCACAATAATTTAAATGCAATTAAGAATTTTAGACTGATTATTAAAATTTAAAATTTAGCGAATAACGGGATTTTAACAACGATCAAACTGGAAAATCACCATTGAAGTGAAAATAAATGGCAATTCAAATAACCAAGAGAATCATATGAATCGCAATATTGCATTTATCTCAAAATAAAAGCGAAAAAATATTATAATAAAAATTATAAAAATAAATAAAAAAACATACGATAATTAAAAAGAGAGGGAGACCTTGATTCAACGACGGTGAAAGCGAGGTACCTTCAGTCACAGCTACCGCCACTGCTGATGCTATTCGGGACATCGAAATTCCTGCATCGAATAATGATTTCCATTCAGCAGCCATCTTCCTCCATCACCACTATTGTCACGTTAGCACCACCTCCACGCCGGAACTCTCATTCCTCCGTCACAAAACCACGCCGTCACTTTCGCCAAAAAAAACCTCTGCCCTCTCTCTCCTCCTTCGTAACAGAAAAACCAGAGAAACCAAAAAACGGTTATTTTCAGAGAGATTTTTTTTTTTTTTTACTAAAAAAGAATTTGATTTTTTGATAAAGGCGAAATAGCGTTGTTTTCTCTTCTCCACAAAAAAAAAATAAAACATAAAATAAAAATAAAAGCCAACCATCCAAACAAAACCCACTAACTTTTCTTTTTTATTTGTTCGCTAATATTTTACGCAGACCGACGACTCGATGATCATATGGAATCCCATTTGTGTTCACTGGTTTAATTCTGATTTCAGTCCCTATACTCTTCCCATGTTTGAAATGGTTAAAATATGTTGTTAGTCCCTGTACTTTGAAAAATTTTGATATTTAGTTTTTGCACTTAAAAAGTTAAAAATTAAGTCATCTTACTTTTTTTATTTAAAATTCTCAGTCCAATCGTAACATACTTACCAACATATTAAATTGACAAATTTTGACAAAAACTACGAACGACAATAATGGTCGGACTAAAATTTTAAATTGAAAAAGTATGAAGACTGATTTTTTAACTTTTAAAGTACATGAACTAAAACTCAAAATCTACATAAATAAGGGACTAATAGTAAATTTTAACCATTTGAAATTTATTCTCTACTCTTTTTATTTAATAATTTAAGTTTAATTAATAACAAGTTCAAAAGTCTCAAGTTAAATTTGATAGAGTGATATTTTAAAGTAAAAGATCTACTCACGCAATCAAATTATATATATGGAGGACCAAATAAAAAATATAAATATTGAATTTGGGGTTGTAAAGTTTACAATTTTGATTTCAAAGTTGCAAGGTACTTCAGTACTATTTCATAGAAGAAGCATGATTTATTTTGCTTGTATAGCTTTCATGTGACTTTAAATTGTCATTTGAGTACATTTTTTACTTTATGTTATCTAGTTGAACGAAATTATTTTTATGATATCATAAATTCGACTTTAATTATTAAATAATATAATAATTAAATTTCTAGAATTAAAAAAGAAAAATACTAAATTTCAAATATGTAATAAATATAGGGGCTGAAAGCAAAATAATTAACCCTATTTTCTCTTCTTTACTCCTGGGCAGTACGTGGAATCGAGTCAGTCTTTAAGTCCTTCAAAATTTGACTTCAATTTTATAATTTAAGCGTAGACTTGTTATTATTAGTTAAACAAATATTAAACACGTGTGAATATCACACATATAAAAAAATAATTAGCAATGGTAAAATTGTATTTTAACTTCCTCATAATGATAAAATTTTGATTTAATCCTTTAAATATTATAATTATTTTTATTATAATATAAAATCAAGGGCTTTCATAGATAAAAATTTATAGATTAGGGTATAAGGACTTGTTTAAACAAGGTATAATAGTTTAGGGCCTTTTTTAGTATGTTAGCCTTATTTTTATTTTAGATAATGGCTTGTTTATTTTACATAGTATGTACGTCATGCTTGCTTATTTGTCTTTGCATGAGATCTCTTTCTATTGGCCGTTTAAAATTTTGTTGGACACCTGTCATCAAATAAAAGCGAATGTGGATTTTGGAACTGGAGTTGAGTAAGGGGGCATAGGAAAGGTCAAATTTGGTTTTGATCCTTTTGTTATACTCGAATTTGGAATTTAATCATTTTATTTAATTTGTATTTATCCTCTACTTTTATAATATTATTGGTTAAAAAAAAAGTTAACACAATTAAGTATTTCTCTTAAAATATTGATGTGAATTTTATCTTAAAAATATCCCTTCCAACATAAAAAAATTCATGTTATTGTGATAAAAGTTAGAAATTAGTGTTTTTAAGAACAAAATATATGTAAACATTTTGACCGAAATAGATAATGATATTAATTATTTAAATTAATAATGACATTAAAATTAAAGGAATTAAATTAATTATTTAAATTAATAATGACATTAAAATTAAAGAAATTAAATTATATAAAATTAAAGTATAAAAAGTGTAAAAATATTTGAGTTAGAGTGCGCTAAAACGTCTTATCCTACTATTTAAGAGTTAAAGAGGGATTATAAATAATTATATACATTGTATAAAAAAAAACATAATAACAATATCAAAACTAGAATTTAAGTTTTAAAATAATACAATTTACTATGCTGGTGATCTTAATTAATTTTTTTTTCATTAAGTTCTTTTTATTTTAACAATGATTTCATTGTTATTTTAACAAGAATTAAAAAATTTACAAATTAATCCCTTCTTAAATAATAGAATTATAAATTAATATATAGTAAAATTATATTTTGACTAATCTAAATAAAAAAATTTATATTTAATCCCTTCAAAATAGACCTGTTCATGGGGTCAGGTCAGATCTTAAAAATTTGAAGAGTTTTGATAAAAATATTGGCTCAAAAAGTGGACTTGGAAAAAAACAATGCTCATGTAGAAAATAGGCCGAGCCACGGTTAAAGTTTTTTTGGCCCAAATCGACCCAAATTTACAAAAAGAATATGTTGTTTTGCTATTGTTTTATTGTCATTTCACTATTATATTGTTATTGTTTAGATATTATATAACTCTTATTTTATTGTTAATTTTGTTACTATTTTAGATGCATTTATTTGTTAAATTACACCTATTTTAGTGTTATTTAAGCATAAAGATTTTTTAATTTATTTTCAATTTGTTGAAAATATTTATTTTAATATTTTTAGTGTTTTGATGTATTATTATTATTTTTTATATAAAAAAATTTAATACGAGTGAATAGAGCTAGACCTGAGTTTTAGCATTTTTATCCAAATCGGATTTAGATAAAATTTTAGGCCAATTTTCAAACCGGTTGAACTTATCAAATGGGCCTAAAATTTTATTAGGACCCAACCCAACCCGGACCCAACCCATAAATACCTCTACTTTAAAAATAATAAAATCATATATTATTATATAATCAAATAATATTTTAACCTCACAAAAATTTATAATTCAATTTTAACTAAACTATACAAAATTTGGATTTAGCTTGTATACCACTAAACTATCACAAAATGCTAACTTGTAGATAAATATATCTTACAGATGGTGCGAAACACACATTTGGCCAATACCCAAATGTTAGGATTCTTTACGGCCATTTTGTTTCTCTTCAACCATAATATTGCCAATCATTTACGCCTCTAACAATGCAAACTCTATCCAATTCAGAGCCACTAAAATGGTTTCCACTTATTGTTTAACCCCAAAAACCCATCTAAAAGTCCCCACCATTGTTGTATTTCTGTTGAAGAAACTATCTCCCTTTCATTTTCATCATTGTAAATTCTATTCCCACCATTCTTTACCTTTCCCCACAACTAGTTCCCTTCACGTTAAGGCTATGAAAGATGGTTCCTTTCAAAATTTAGATGTGGCTAACCACTTATTGAACGTGTACCTGAAATCTGAAAATTTAAACCATGCATGTAAACTGTTTGATGAAATGTCCCACAGAGACGTTCGAACTTGGACAATACTGGTTTCTACTTTTGCGCGTGTTGGTTCTAATGGGGCTGCGTTGGAACTTTTTAAGAACATGCAAAATGAGGGTATTAAACCAAATCAATTCACTTTGTCAAGCGTTTTGAAGTGTTGTTCTAGCTTGAGTGAGCTTAAGATAGGGAAAGGAGTTCATGGTTGGATTTTAAGGAATGGGGTTGTTTTTGATGTTATTTTGGAGAATGCCCTTTTTTATTTTTACGTCAAATGTGAGGATTTTGGATCTGCCAAATGGTTGTTTGAGTCAATGGAAGAGAAAAATAGTGTTACATGGAATATAATGATTGGTGCATATTTGGATACTGGGAATGTGGATAAGGCTGTTGATTTGTTTAGAAGGCAGGGTTTGAAGGATGTTTCTATTTGGAATACGATTATAAATGGCTTAATGCGAAATGGGTTTGAAAGAATTGCATTGAAACTACTCTATGAGATGGTAAAAGATGGAACTTTGTTTAATGAAGTAACTTTTTCTATAGCTTTGGTTTTGGTTTCATTGTTGAAAGATTTAGAATTAGGGAAACGAATCCATGGAAGGGTGTTGTTATCGGGAATCCATGTTGATGGTTTCTTGAGGAATTCACTTATTGATATGTACTGCAAATGTGGGGAAATGAAAATGGCATTGAAAGTTTTCGAGAAAATGGATACATATTTCGGGAGAAATGAAAACTCCATTGAACAAGTCATTTCTTGGAGTTCAATTATTTCTGGATTGGTTCTGAACGGTGAGTTTGAAGATGCTTTTAAAATATTCACCTCTATGGTTCGTAAAGATATCGACATTGATGCATTTAGTATCACTAGCATTGTTTCTGCTTGTGCTAGTTTTGGTGTGTTGGAACTCGGCCGGCAAGTTCATGGCCTTGTTCAGAAAATGGGGCATAAATTAGATGCTCATTTGGGATCCTCATTAATTGACATGTATGCTAAATGTGGAAACTTGGATGATGCTAAGAGGATTTTCAAGCAAACTAATGATATGAATGTTGTGTTGTGGACTTCAATGGTATATAGTTATGCTTTACATGGTCGAGGAAGGGAGGCCGTCCAGCTATTTGAATTCTCGATGAGTCACGGACTTTTGCCAAATGAGGTAACTTTTATTGGGGTTTTAACTGCTTGCAGCCATGCAGGGCTTGTTGAAGAAGGTTGCCGATATTTCAGGTTGATGAAAGAAGTTTATGGTATCAAGCCTGGAGTTGAGCACTTCACTCGCATGGTTGATCTATATGGACGAGCTGGTCGGTTTAAGGAGATAAAGAAGTTCATTGATGAAAATGGCATCCATCACTTGAGAGCAGTTTGGAGGTCGTTTTTATCCTCTTGTCGACTTCACAGAGATATCGAGATGGCAGAATGGGTTTCTGAAAATCTACTTCGTTGTGAAACACTCGATGCCAGACCTTATGTTTTGCTATCAAATATTTATGCCATAAAACAAAGATGGGAGGAGGTTGCAACTGTGAGAAGTTTGATGCAAAGTAGAGGGGTTAAAAGGCATCCCTGTCAATCTTGGATCCAGATCAGGAATCAAGTTCATGCTTTCATCATGGATGATAGATCCCATCCGCAAAAAAACGAGATATGTGCGTATCTATATAAGCTAATCGGAAGATTGAGGGAAATCGGGTACTCATCTGATGCCAAACTGGTAATGCAGGATGTTGAAAAAAAGCAAGGGGAAGGGGAAATGTTACTTGGTTTCCACAGTGAAAAGCTTGCCACTGCCTACGGTATCATTAGTACTGCATCTCAAACACCAATTCGAATAATGAAGAACCTTCGAATATGCGGTGACTGTCATAACTTTATGAAATATACTTCTCAGCTACTAGACAAGGAAATAATTGTGAGAGACATCCACCGATTTCATCATTTTAAGCATGGCTGCTGCTCCTGCGGAGATTACTGGTGATTGAACTGGTACATGCACATGTGTCACAGTGCTACCAGTATGGAGACGCGTCCAGTATAACATAACGGCATGTCCTTTCTCAAGAGATGGCCCTGGTTGAGCTTGAGCTTTTGTGTTTAGCCGACTTTCCATTGCAATCACGGCCATCTCGTCATCTTGCAGAGCTTGCCTTGTTGATGCCTAAATTTTAGTTAAGCCACTTCCTTTTCTTTATTATAGATTGAAATCTGCTTTAGCATCACTTTTTTAAATAGGATGTATAAATCTTTATTAGATGAGATATCGATCCGAAAAAAGCTTTGATTTACCGATTGAATCAAACAATTAAACCAAAATTTTATTTTTTTTTAAAAAAAAATTTAATAATATATTTAATCAAACTGAACAAACTGAACAGACTCGATTGGAAGTAATTTGACCATCAGTCTGGTTTGATAACCTTACTTTTTCTATGAATTTTATGGGATCCGAGTAATCGAATCCAAAACTTGAGACGAGTGTAATCAAAGCATATATGTTTAAATATTTAAAATAATTTAATTAGTTATTCATTATCTTTAGCATGTTTTTGGTACATTTTAAATTGGGAATTAAGATATCAAACAAAAGGCTTAATCACTGCAACTGTAGAAATTTTTAATGAGTTTACAAGTATAAATATATTTACAGAAAATGAATTAAGCAATTTGCTTGCTTACGTTACTTCCCTATATTGATAAAAAGAAGAAAGAAAAAGAAATTATATGAATGTGAATTTGAAGGGCCTAGAATCCTTTCTTTCACAAGAATAACTGTTTGTAGTAAGATGGCAACAAAGAAGAAACTGGAAAGCAAGATCTTCAACAATGTTGCTCCGGACTCTATCTTTCTGCAAGTACTCGTGTTTAAAACCCATATGAGATGGGGATCCAAACACAAGACCGAGGATATAACCTTCCCAGAATCCTCCAAATACGTTGAAAAAATTGAACATACCAATATTGGGCATATACCCGTACCGACACTTGCATCAAAATCGAAAGTAATAGAACAAAGGTTTTCAGTCAGGCTTAGAAAAGCAAAGTAAAAGTGAAAACATGAACAATTACTAAGAAATAACCCTTCCTGACCACAATCTGATTAGGGGCATAAATGAGCTACTAGATTTGCAAGCTACTCAAATCCAATTAGGTTACTATCGAACCGAGCTAAAGTAATTCGAGCTGTTGGTTGAGGCAAGTTTATGTATCATAATACTCAATTCAAAGAGCTCAGAGCCCTAATTGGCTTTTCATTTATAACATATTTTCAATATTGATTTACTATTTTTACCCTATATATGTAGACATATATAGCATCTTTCTATCTCACCTTCTCTACCTATTGGGTTTTAAGTGTGTGCATTATTTTTTAAACTTGAATAGTAGAGCTTAATCGAATCGAGCTCAAATAAATCGGTTTTATCTCGAGCTCAGCTTGGCCTGATTACAACCCTAAATCAGATAACAACATGAAAGTTTAAGCGTGTACATTACTTTTTAAGCTCTAATAATTTAGCTTAATAAAAATCTAGCTCGAATTATTCGACTTTATATCAAGCCAAGTTCAAGCTCCGCTCAGCCAATTACAACCCTAAATCAGATAACAACTTGAAAGACAAAGATCTAGTAAGAAATAACCCCTCTTGACCACCATCATCAGATCACAATTCACAAGCATCAAAGTTCTACCAAGAAAATAACTCTTCAAACCACCACCAGATAACAACATCAATGATCGATCACGTTCTAACATTACACAAAATTATAACAAATTCATACAAAAAACAAATATAGAAGACAGTAAGCTTACTGATATGAAGCTCTCATCTATCCAGCAGCAACATAATTAACTCTCAGCAAGATATGACCTACCACACAGACCACATTGAAGACTTTGAGTACAAGGCTATGGGTAAAAAAAAAAATAAAAAGAAACATAAAAGTTTCGAACAATTACAGAACATTTTAACACTCAATTACTAGTAATAACCTATCATAGTAAGCAATAACATAACATTCACAAATACAATTCCAATTTTTATCAAAATGAACACCAAAAAACAGCAATTAAAAATTATCTGTTCCAATCTTGGAACACACATTTTAGCTCTCTAAAAATCTAGGGAAACAGGGTAAAATTATTATTGAGGCCCTTGTTCTCGAAGTCGGATTGTATTTTGCCCACTCTACTAAAAAATAGTAAATTAATTCCTGCATATTAGATCAAAGAGCAAAGGAATCCTTCTTTTATAAATTTCATCCATTTCTACAGTTAAAAATTGCTCCTTGTACATCAGCGTAAGGTTTACTCTTTAATCTAAAGAGTATGAGAACTAATTTACCCATTTTCTGAGTAAAGGAAACAAAATGCAATCTGACTCCTAATACAAGTTCCCCATGCCATGGAAACACACATTTTTAGCTCTCTAAAAATCCATTCTAAAGGATCCAAACACATCAACATGCACAATTCTCTCATTATTGCATAGTTATAGAAACTAAACCCTACATGCTATTGTTCTAAGCTTTAGCTACCCAACCCTCTAAAATAAACAAATTCTTGAACAAACAAACAAAAATAAGCATATGTTAATATATGACAAGAAACATACATACACAAACATTTCAATTAAGCATTAAATGAAGAACTATAATCTTCATAGTTAAGATGGATTAATATGTATATATCATCATAATCATCATCAAGGGAGATTTTGTAAATAAAATCCAACCTTTTTTTTCACCTAAAACCCCCCTCTTTTATCTTTACCATCGCTACTACCATCACAAATAGTTACAGAACAAATAAAAATAAAAGGGAAAAAAGAAGAAGAAAGAACCAAACCCAGATATTTAAAAATCCCCAAAAAGCCAAATTTATCCAGAACAACAATTTATTGTTTATTATTATTATTATTATTATTATTATTATTATTTTCTAAGGCTACCCCTAACACCAGGACGAGGCTTAGATGGCTCAGCGACATGAACAGCATGACGATTAATAAGCTTAGATTCTTCAAAAGGAATTTTGGGATGTTTGGCATCATGATGGATCTGCATCGATTTCACATCGGGAGCGGTTGTTTTGCAATGAGGACACTCGTATTTGGCATGTCCTCCTTTCTCAACCCCAGAACGGTCAGCTAATCCGGCTTTGCCGCCACCACGGTTGGTGGTGGCAGCGTCTACCTTGGCGGCGAGTTCCTTGGCCGTGTGCTTCTTGGGCTTGGCTTTTCCGGTCATGATCGATTGATGATAATTATGAAATCAAAGAACCAAAAAGGAAAATTGGGAAGCTTTTGGGTTTTTTTTTTTTTTTTTCTTTCGGAGGGGTTGGCGGTTGGCGTTAGAATTATTGCGGGAATAAGGGAAAAGGCGAAGGAAAAAGTGAATGTAGCTTTAACTCCCTCTCACCGGATTAAATTAATATTTTTAGGGATAATTCAAATTTATTCTCCAATATTACATTTTTTTATCAATTTAATTTTAATTTTTTTAGTTAAATTTAACTATCAATCTTTTAGCGGATTAAACTTTAGTTCGATTAGTATGAAAAATATTGGCAACACAAAAAGACATGTTATTAAGTATATTAAAACACATTATCCTCCTATTTATAAGCTGGAGAGGTACTATGAATAATTTTAAATTTTATGTAAAAAAATTATATTATAAAAATAAAAACTATTAATTTTTTAAAAAGAGTCAAAATCATTTTTTATAAGAGATATACTAATAAATATTAATTTTTAATATTAATGGTGTGAAACTCAAAAAATAGATCATATATACTTTATGCTGACATACCACTAATTATGTTATATGTTACATTAATAAATAATTAAAAATTAAAAATATGTAAAAAGAATTTTAAAAAAAAAACAAAATGAATTACATTGAATATCATACGAGTTATCATAACTAAAATTTAACGTTTTAATTCAAATTTTCATTAAAAGAATATTGATTTGACTCATTTTAAAAAAAAATTATAATCAGACTTGTTTCAAAAAAAATTTAAAGTTTAAATTGAACTGAAAAACTAAATTGACAAAATATATAAACATTAAAGACTAAAATTATTATTATATATAATTATTTACAATTTAATTTCAAATAAAAAATTTCATTTATAAAATTATAAAATTTTAATTTTTAATGATAATTGATCATATTTAAATTTTTTTAATAATATATTTAATCCGGTACTATAATAAAACCACCTTCCATATACTTAAGGAAAACAAGTGGGCAGTTCGTAGGTTTATCTGGTGCTTTTAATTTTGTAGACTAATACAATCACTGGTATAACTGTCACTCAAACAGGTTGAATTAGTTTTAAGTGGGATTAATTTGGATGGTGTAAAATCAGATTTTAAGATTTTTTTTAAATTATTTTAAACCGAATATAAAGTTTAAATTACTTTAAATAAAATTACTTAAATTTAAGTTGACTCGTTTCACGTTGAATTAATTCAAGTTATTTTTTTATAATTAAATTGAATTACATCAAATTCGAATTTTTAAATTCGGATAAAAAAAGGGGTTTATTTTTTATTTAAAAAGAAATTAGAGACGGATTATGGAACGACAATATTTAGTTATATAATCTTTTAGAATATAAACTAAAAATCATTAGTAAAAATGATGTAAAATAATATAAAACAATTCTAAACATTTAACCCTCAACAAACCCATTTGCAAGCTTTCAAACATGGAATACGAAAGGATTTAGAACCCTTTACCTCTCAACGTGTAACCCACTAATTCCGAGAAAGCAGAAGTATATTCGCAGCTTGATAAAGCTCCCCCCTCGAAGGGTCCGTTGCTAAGTGGCACCTGCATGAAAGTAAGCAGTGCTCTATGGTTTAAGATGGAAGCAGTTTGATTGCCGATGCGAGCTGGCTACTACCTTTGTAACTCAAGGAAAGGGGATGGGATCATTAACTAGGTCACCGTGTTTTCATAATTTGTGCTAACTTGGGTTTCGTTTTCCGTATTGGAATGGTCCTCTGAAGGTAGCACCCCGTCTTGACCATTTGCATGATCCCCTCCATCTTCTTTAGCTTCCTGTCCGTTGTTTTCGTGGACATCGTTATTAATTCCACCGTTTTCAGCCACTGAGGTATCAACTTCCATTGCCTGGTTTGGGGATGTTGAATCCTGTTCATTGTTTTGCTCCTCAGATGTTCCCGCGAACTGTTCCGAATAAGCCATGTACTGATACATGGCTCGTGCCTGGAGAATAAAAAAAATGTCAAACCTAAGAGAAACAGCATTCGGAATTATTAGGTCCTAGCACTCCAACATCTTGTGGTGCTCGTGACAGGAAAGCTATTGCTATTATTGCATGTCATAAAAAGAGCATAGGAAACACTAAAAACCAGATACAAAAATAACAGATTCGATATATCATCAAACAAAGAGACACACCTGTTGTAATTGATCTATTCTCCCAAAAACTATGTTAGCCATCTCCTCAACACCGCTAACAAGATATGGATGCCCAATGTCATCAACATGACGTTCAGTAAATGATGTGCCCTCGTTCAAATTTAGAGCAAGATGATCAGGTCTTTGAAGCAGCCGCTGGAAAGTAGGTTGGAGTTCATAACACTGTTCAAACAGAGAACGGCGACAAAAGACATACAAGCCAAGGCGAGCACGTGACATGGCAACCACCAATCTTCTAACATCACGAAGGTGCCCGACAAAGCGAGTACGAACAAGAGAAAGCAAAATGAAATCATTTTGCTGCCCTTGAAACTTATCAACTGTAGTAACCTGTAGAAAGGCATATTAATAAGAAATTCGAGCAATATAAGAACTGAAAAAAAAAAAAAAGAAGCCATGAAGGCAGGCTCTTGCAAGATTACAGCCAGAGATATCTAAAGAACACCTTGTGAGAGGTAAAATCAGAAATAACTTACCTTACTCGGTGGACCAATAAAATCATATGGGAGGCATCGCCTATTGATAACATCACGAATTAGAAGCTTCTGACCATTGTAAGTTGTCAAGATGGAAATTTTATTTGCAGGGTAGCCAAGCAACCGCATGTATATATAGACACTGACAACATATTCAGCTTCGCCTTCATTTTGATAGAACCAAGGAGAGGGAGCAGACTCACCTCTCCCATGGTAGTCAGGTACATCCACTAATTGGTAATCATAGGAAAATCCAGCATTTGCTCTATAGAAGATAGCTTCCTCTTTCACCGAAGGAAGGTCCCCTAAATCCCGGTACCTCCAGTTGTAAAGTTGGGCTATACTTGGCCTGGCTCTACCCTGGGCATTAAGCTCAATGTAAGGAATACCTAGTCGAACAAATCTGGTAAACAAACTTTGATCCATATGGCTATACTTTTGGAAAGCCATATTTTTCACAACAGGAGGCAGCTGGTGATGATCACCAATCAATATGCAGCGTTTAAGTCGTGCATAACCATCCTCCTGCCTTTGGAGCAACATTGGGATGAAAGTTTCAATCTCGAGAATTTGAGCACTTTCTTCCATCAACAAGTTGTCATACTTGAAACCAAGTTGAAGAAAATCTTTTCTCTTTAGGGCTGCATGGGTACATGTCATTGCCACAATCTTTGCCTGCTTGGTCATCAGGTAATTGGCTCGATCAGCTGTGGATTTGAGCAATTCAAATGCCCTGCACTCTTCAAGCTCTTGGAACATAGTCTTAAGATGACGGAAGCAACCCTTGGCTGCCCGCATATCTTTCTCAAATGATTGGCCAGTAAAGACCGCCTGAGGGGTGTTGGAGAAGAAATCTTTGAAAGGGAAGTGGTCTTGGACAAATGCCGGTTTATCTTCATTACCAGCACACGCAGCAATAAATTGCTCCCAGCGTGAATATACATGGAGCAACCAAAAATATCCAGCAGTTTCACAAGTATACCCTACATCTTCGGGAAGTTGTAGTGACCTTGCAAGCCTCTCTACCTCACTAAGCAGTTCCAGCCGTCGAACAAGCATTGCATTCACACGGCCCTGCCTACTGAAGTCCAAGTCAGTTGCTAGCTCTTGCTCACCCTGACCAAGACGAAGAAGATAGCGAGCAGGCACATCTCTCTGCAACACAGTAACATAGATCAAATAAATTTGCACAATGTATTGCTGAATTTTACAGAGCATAAGCTTAATACCGGATGGAGGAAAGAAGAAATTGCATTCATTAAAATGAATAACATACCTCCATTATCTTCTCAAAAAGGTCATTCAAAGCTTGATTAGAATGAGTAATTATTAATGTTCTCTGGGATGGGCAATTGTGATAGAGAACATTCAATATTTGCACTGCCGTATCAGTTTTCCCCGTTCCTGGTGGACCCACAACCATAGTTAATCCAGGCTGAATACCTGATATGATTGCTCCAATCTGCACAAAAAGAAAGGGAGGATTACAAGTGGTTCAAAAACCATTCCAACATTTATAAACTCTAACTTATGATTAATATTAGCCAATCAGCACCAGCTCTCTAGAAAAATCTCTCTTTGCTTCTAGTCATGAAGAATTAACATTTCCTGACATATTCGTGATAAATTTGAACTGCAGGATGATAATATTTTCTATGAAACATTCTATTTCCAAAAAGAGCAAATGGGAAGACAGGAACCAAGAAACAAATAAATTGAAAACAATAACTCATCATAACAAAAATTTTCAATTACTCCATTCCCTAACAAAGCTGCACAATTGAAACAATTCTCCAGGCATAATACTGAACGACTTTTCTATTTTACTAAAAGTGAGAGCTCTTCTTCAGAGAAAGCAAGTAAAGAAAAACAACATGAATGAAATAAATACAAAATACATGGAATTATCAACTTTTCTCAAAAGATGAAGAATTGAATTCCAGGACCCTAATTACATATCAAAGCTAAAATATTGAGTAGTCTGCATGCATCAAAAAGTAGTCATCATCTACTAGATTTTATGAAATAGATACCTCACTCACTTTGATATCTTAGGTGGTATTAGCATATAGGATCCCTAGATAACTAATGTGGTGTTAGCATATATGTTGCGTGCCGCTAGAAGTCCACAAATTATCAACACATTAGTTATTGGAATACAAACCTCCCCGCCCCAGTTATCTATCTTACAAACCAGAAGATAACAAATCAAATTACATTCCAATAAATTAAAAGAGTTGGCTGAGACCTGAGTAGGTGTAAATCTAACAGAGTTCTGTTTTGGCTGATCTTGAGGATAAGGACCTGGGTCAGGAGGGATATATGCTTCAACAATTAGTTTTTCTTTCTCAACACAAGCATCTACCATCTTGGCATCATTGACACCAGTATCAGATCTTCCATTTTCTGATGGAGCATGAGTATCACTTTTAAGCGACCGAGGAAGCTTGATGCGGAATGGTGGTCTTGGATCCAAAGTTTCCCTACCATCTGAATCAACAAAGCAAACCTAGAAATAAAACAAGAGAAGGTTTCAGTACTCCCAGAACACATCAACTGCAATAGTAAAAGTAGAAACACTGATCAGTACCTGATAATGTGAAAAACTCTCTTTCAGATGGTCTGCATTAAGAAAAGTATCTTTGAAATCCACTGTCTCCAGAAGATCAGGCATGTTTGTCCACTGTGCAGCAGAAGGATGCCCATAGCCCAAAAATATTTTATGCAACCAATCAGGAACAATACAATATTCATTCATAAGATCTCTGATAGACTCTAAAATTGCTTTGAAGTTATTTTCCTTAGGCTTCCTCCTCATCAGCACATTGAACGTCCCATAAACATCTTCAGCACCTTTTTCAGCAATGTCAGTGACATCCATGTGATACTGTGCAGCATCTAAAGCAACAGTCACAGTTCTCAGTTCACCTTTTGGTGGCTTCCATTCCTCACGTTTAGTTCTTCCACTGAAATCATTCATGAGAGTCCCCTCCTCATCACGAATCTCAATAATTTCACATCCTCGTACATACTGCAGACCAAGCTTCTGCGGCACACTAGCCTTAGCCTCTTCCTCTGAACTTAGAGGTTTAAATGAGGGGCTAATAGATAGCAAAAATAAAACATCATGCTCCTTAAGGGCATCCCATTCTGATCTTATTTGTGATTTATAACTAGAAATGCTGTATGTAATTGCTGCAGTTACAGAAGCAGGCTTGACTTCTCCAATATTTGGCTGCTTTACCTCAGTGATCTTGAATTCTCTAATTGGCACAGCCATTCTTGACCAGCCACGGAAAGCAGTTTCTCCCTCATTATTGATATAGGAAAGAAGGTGAGGAATGGCTTCCTGGATGTCCTCACGAATTTCATAAGTAGACTCCAGACGGAAGAGATTGAAATTCCTTAGAAGATAATCATGGAGTGTTAAGAATTGCAGGTTCAGCTTAGGAAGAGCGAGACAACCTTCACCAGAGTAATTAATACTCGGCACAACGCTTTCATCCCACATAATCTGCTCATTTGGGTAGAGAGGAAGAGCATTTATGGCTTCTTTTTGAGACTGGTGCTTCTCAAAAAAAGAGACCATAACCTCAATAAGAAAATCAACCCTGTCTGACCAAGGATCTTCATTTGAAACCAGTTTGAGCTGAAAAGAAAATTGATAAATGCATTATGGAAATTGGTTTTAGTAATGGTAATTTCGTTCACAGACAGGTGAGCATGCACAGCAAGCATATCACCAGCTAAAATTCAACCAAAAAATAAAACAAGTTATGGTCCTAGCTGAATAAACAATAAAGCAAAGAACATGGCAAAAGCTAAAATAAGGATGTACATCATCTTGTACCAGATGAAGTAAGAAGGTCATGAAACTAAAAGAACAATCCAAGCTGTTCAATGTAGTATAACCTGAGTGGATCTCCATCACTCATTAGACCAAGAAATCAAGTAATATATACACTTCACTCAACTAAGCTACCATGAAACATGTTGTAATAAATGCATTCACAAGAGAACTAAAATTACAACCCATAAACAATGATGACACTACAATAGTTGCGGTGAACATCTCACATAACTTCATTCTCTGAAAATCCTAGTTTCAAATTAAGTACCAAAATATATAACGATAATAGCAAAAAACAAACAACTTCACAACCTACAAACCTTAGAGCAAACCAAGTCCTTTAATTCTTCAGGAGAAAGTACAGACAATTTCTTTGAGAGATCCACCCGCTTGTGTACTGCACCAACATTGGCCAGTGCAAGTTCTTGCAACTACAAGCACCACAGAAGCAAAAGGAAAAAAAAGAGTTAAAATCTGGAACCTATGAACTGTGAAGATAAGAACTTTCTGCTAGTTAGACGCATAAACCAACCGCCAATGACAGACCTTGGGAACTTTCTTAAAAGCAAGCAGCTGGAAGGATTGAAAACGATCATAATGAGATTGGAGCACCTCATCATCCGTCAACTGAGTGCCAACATGATCATCTATCTCAAAATTTTCATAGAACTGTAGCAAGTCAACAAGTTGTGCAAAGAGTTTCCCTTTTTCATGTCTATAAAGAGCACTTAAATGGCATTTGGCAACTACAGCTACATCAGCTACAAGAGGCCTCAGATACCTGTACCACAAAAAAGAAAATCAGAAATGGAAAAAGAAGACAATGAAGAGAAGGTTCAAAGAGTACTAAATAAGCAGATGAACAAGGAGTTTCAACATGAAACAATAAGACATTTGTTAACCACCCCCTTTTTTTCCCCAGAAAATGCAAATAAATAACCAACAACAAAAGAAAAATAAATCAGTTAAAAGCTAAGAGGATAGGATCCTGTTGCAGGGCAATGATACCTCCTTGTTGGCAGCTGACTCAATAAATCAATGAGAAACTCCATAAACCTTTCACAGTACAAAATAGAAGCATCATCAACTTGATCGAAAATACTAGAAGCATTAAGTTCATCATCTTCACTGACAGGATTCTTCTGGGTAAAAACCTTATGATCAAGCACCTAAGTGACATGAAAAATTGGCAATTAATTGCTGCAAAATCATTGAACACCAAACCCCCACCCACCATGAAAAAAAAAAGAAGCAACTTATTCTCCAGCATAGTACCTCAAGAAACTCTTCTATCAGATTTCTCAAGAAGTTAACTTCCAATGAAGATAAGGGATCAAGATGCACTCCTAGCTTCTTGGCATCATCAGATTCTTTCTTTATCATTCTTTTCCATTTCTTGATCAAATCTGGATTTAGACAAAGTTCCGTCTACGGAGAAATAATAATGATGATGATGATGATGATGATGAGAGAGAGAGAATGAAATATTCACCAGCAAAAGGAGACTGAAAAATACAATTCATTCAATAAAATCTTACCTGAAAACGACCATACGACAAACTGTGCCAAGATCGCAGACTTGCTAATCTAAGGACAGTTTCCCTGACAATTTCATCTTCCAAACTCTGTCACGTTCAGCAGGTACAGCATTACAAAATTGATAGTAGCTCGAGAATGCTGTTCTATGTTTACACATGTACTATGAACTATTGCTTATCATCTTCAGCTCTATTATACTGTTTTAAGGTAAGAGAGTACGCAAATCAAGTTCTTCCATTCAACTGTCTGAGGTTACATTCCATAGGAGCAAATATTTGACAGATGCATGAATTTGTAACATCCAAAAGCATTCACTAAATGCATACTTAGGTGCTAGATTACCTGAAAAGCATTGATCATGAAAACCAGATAATTCGTTTTCTCTGCAATGGTTAATTCTCTTCCCTGCATCCAAACCAGTTATCAAAGATTTAGCCTATTTGTCATCAATTTCTGAACAAAGAATACTGAAGTACTACATCTAGGGCTTTTGTTTGAAGAAAAGAAACAAATATTACCAGATTTATGAGAACATACATAAAAAGTAAATAGCATGTCGAGTTCTTCTATACCATTAGACACGTCCTTGAATTAATTCTACCTAAAAGAGATAGCAATACAAACCTCCTTAAGCCGAAGAACCCTCTCAAGGAATCCTGTGAACACATCCTTCCTATCATAAAATTAAAGAGATAGCAATACAAACCTCCTTAAGCCGAAGAACCCTCTCAAGGAATCCTGTGAACACATCCTTCCTATCATAAAAGCATCCCCAAGCAGCCACATTCTCTCGAAACTGCAATGTTCAAAGATAAATTGTCAAAACCCGCTCATTAAATTACCTCGAGCTGCATATGAATTTTCTTTTAATCTGAAAAGGAACATTTCATAAACTAAAACTTAGTGCATTCAGAATAGTTTCATAGGCATCAGTCTTCAAAAGGGGTTCAATACAGTCTGGAGGACTAGGACAAATATGCCAAAGATCATTAAAACAAAAATCCCTAAGGTTCCGATGTAGTTGAAACTGCTGCAAATGAATGTTGCTTTTTACTTGATCTTCCTATGAAGTTATAAAAGCCAAAGGCAAAATCATAATTGACAAAAAAAAAAAAAACCGAATATTATCAACAAAATATGTCCTACTTCTTTTATCACCAACTCTAACATAGATAAATGCAAAATATAATTTGCTCAGAATAAGAAAGAAAAAAAAATAGCAAAGCAACAAGCAAAGAGTAATTCAACAAGTTAGATATATCAAAGTTATTTAAAACAATTTTAATTTAGTTAAAAAAGGGCTTTACCTTCTCATTGACCATCAAAATCATGGACATGACATGCTCATACGAAGCCGTCTCAGCATCAAAATTCGGCCATAAGTAATTCTCCAAATACTGACTAACTTCCAATATCATAACCCTCTGCAACGGCACAGTTTTCCTCTGAGACTTCCCTTCCGACTTCACCGTAAGCTCGGTCTCATAAATCTCCTTAACCAGCTGAGGGTCGAACGGCTTTTCAGGCTTCGAACCACCGCTCTTCAGCCAATTCGCGGCTGCTATTCTAGTCAGCTGGTCCCGCTGGATTTCAGACAAAGTAATAGAGCTCGGAAGGGATGAACTGTGAGGAGGTTTCGTTTCCGGTTTGTCGGCTAACTCAACCGGGTACTCCGCCACATGGTGGCGCTTGAAGTCGTAAACGCCGGTTCCGTGAACCTTCGTCATTGAGAAAAGTTGAGGAGCTTTAGGGTTAGGGTTAGGGTTTTTCGCGGCAATTTACAAAGGTAGCGAAAAATGAAGCCGAATTTGAACCGGAGAAAAACAGGGATTAGCCGTTGGATCTGCTGAAATTGTAATGCATAATTGGATCAAAGTGTTAGAACTTAGAAGGTTTTTGATTGTGAAACTTGAAGTGGGGGGTTTGTGAGGGGTTTTGGTTGCAGCTGAAGATGAAAGTGAGCGCCATCTCAAGTTTCACCCCATAAATCAAATTTGTTTCATTTTCTTTTAAGAAATGGCCCAAAGGCCCAAATCACAATATAAATGTAAATTTGGTGGACTTAATACATGGACCTTTTGTAGAATTGGATCTAAAATAAATTTTCTGGTACAAATTCACATATCCACCGGTATTTATTCTTCTGGTTTTTTTTTTTTTAGATAATATTCTAATTTGGGTTTTAAAATTATTATCCATTACGGATACAAAGAGGATACGAATAGTTATCTCGAATATTCATATCTAGCCCTGTATTATTTATTTATATAATGTATATTTAAATATCAGAATTAAGTGTTAGTACCGAGCATATAAATAATTATTGATGTATCTGGACATGTCGTAGCTTGGACCACCACCGTTGGCTTTATATATAACTTATTTGCAAACCTGCTACCACTTGAGGTGCGTGCCTTCAATTGTTGAGGTCCAGATCAATTATCTAGAGGACGACACTTCAAAGGCAGTACTTTTCATAGAGGAGTCAATTCCCCCCTTAAGTTGTCTTCGAAGCGTAGTCATCTGGGCAACCAACTGGGACCTCAACAATCAAAGGTATTTCCCTTGCGTTGAGGTTTTGTCCCCAACCTTCGTAGAGTCGTGTATGGTTCATAGAGAGAGTACTTCAGTTGGTGGAGATCAGTACCTGCAAGACTTAGGATAGATGTTAATATTGGGCATATGAATAATTATAGAGGTACCTGGGTGTGCCATAATTCAAACCACCAACATTGGCGTTATATGCAACTTATTTGCTAACCCAGTACCATTTGAGCTTTGCACACTAAGGGTGTTCAAGCAGTCGATTCGATTATTAATAGAACCGAAGTATTATTAATCGAATTATCCGAAATGTAAAGTTCTTTAACCGTTAACTGAATTGAAACTTTGTTCAAACACATTAATCGAACCGAAATTTATATGTTTTTTTTATTTTGGTTAAAATAAGTATAAAACATATAAAATATACATTGTTAATGTTCAATTTTTTTAATAGTTCAAAAAATATATTATATATAATATATATTGTTTATTTTGATTAATATAAAAATAATAGTTAAAAAATGCATTGCTAATATAAAAAATATATTATATATTATTTATTTCGGTTAAATCGATTAATTACTCGATTTCGAACCCAGTTAACCGATAACCGAAAATTCAAAAAAATCATTAACCGACCTCCAACCGAACTAAATTTGGTCATCGACCGATTAACTGAATTAGATCGGTTCGATCGGTTAATTCGGTTTTAACCGAACAATGAACACCCCTAATGTACACGACTCTTCGCGAATGCTAGTGACAAAACCTCGACACGAGAACAATACCTTTGATTATTGAGGTCCGAGTCGACTGCCCAGAGGACGACACTTTGAAGGGAGGACTTCTCCCAGATGAGCCTTTTTCGCCTCAACATTATCAAATTCGAATTTTTGTTAATGATTGGGAATTTTAAAATCGTTATTTTTTTCAAATTCGGATATCCAACAAATAATAGTTTTTATTTTAGATTCAAATTTGTATAATAACACTCACATAAATTGTGGATAATAAACTTTTTTGAATTTTTAGATAGATTTGCAAATTTGGATAATTCAAAAAATGCAAATATCTATCCTGCAACCATTTCTATATGAGACTTAACATACAAGTGATTAAAAATATTTCAAAAATGTTAGTGACCAATTTATAACTTTTTATAATTAGGTGACCGAAATAAAAAATTATTAATAATTAAGTGACCCCTAGTGCAATTTACTCTTAGTTGGTGACAAAAAGGCTTAATTGGAATAATAATGTTAGTTTGAGAATTAAATTAAAATATCCTCTGGTATAAGGATCAATTAGAATTTAATCAATTGTTTGAGGATGCTTAATCCAATTAACCCATTACACGTAATAGAGAAATATATAGATAGTGCTAATTAATAAATAAACTATAAGTGTATATTTTTACAAAATTAAGTTGAAATTTAATAAAAAAGTAGAGCGTAGTGTAGACCCAAGGCCATGGCCCCCATAAAATGGTAAATTTTTAATTTAAGCTATTTATAATTTATACAATTTTAAATTAGTAACAATTAAACTGTACTTTGATTCCTTAAAAAATAAAAATTTAATTTAACATTTTAAATATTATAAAAATATAAATTATTAAAATAATAAAATTATATTTTTACTATTATAAAAATATATAATTTAATTTCAGCCATCAAACAAAATTTGAAGCTCCACTACGTGTGGAGAAATACAAAGCGATTATAAATGTAATCGAAATTTATGGAGATAAATGTTTTTTTTTAATTAAGTTATTTACCATTGATAATAATAAATACCTTTCTCATTATAAGTGCTTTCTAAAGAAATAAACTACTAACCATCAACATCAAGACAAAAATCCCATCAACATCGAGACAAAAATCGGAAGAAGATGGATACATCAATTCTTATACCATCACGCGCAATCTCTCTAGGTAACATGCCGACCACTATAATTGGAAGGTACACTTAATCATAATGATTTAACATAATAATCAAAATAATTTATTTTAAAAAATCATTTTAGCTTTTAATTTTAATTTTTTATTTTTAGTTTTTAAATTTGTGTTATTTATTAAATAACTCAAAGAAAATGAAAAAGATAGTGTTTATTAACTTTGCTGACTTGATTTATATGTGAAATTGCCACGTGAAAGTCACATAATCAATTAATTAAATTTTTAAAATTTAAAAAATTTAAAATAATAAAAAACTATTTTTAAAAATTATTAAAGAATATAACATTTTAAAAAATATTTTTTTAATAAATTAATTAATTGCTAATGTGACATACACGTGGCAATACGTGGCAATCCACATATATGTTATGTCAACAAAGTTAACAAACGTTAATTTTTTCATCTATGTTGGAGTGATTTAACAAATAATATAAGTTTAAATGCTAAAAGAGATGAAAAATTAAATGGAAGGTTAAAATAGCTATTATAATTTGGAGGGTTAAATAAATCATTATACTAATTAATTGCATATAAAAACATCTAAAAACGTGGAATATAATGAGTGAATTATTAAAATATTAATTTTAGACTAATGTAAAGATTAAAAGAGACAAAAAATTAAGTAAAAATTTAAAATAACTTTTATAACTTAAAGGGTCAAATAAGTCATTATACCAATTAATTACATATAAAAACATCTGAAAACATGAGTGAATTATTAAAATATTAATTTTAAACATATTTTTCATGTATATATTTTTTTAAACAAATATTAATTTATTGACTAACAGATCAAATTATAATAAATTGTTGACTCTAATGGAGTCTTTATCTCCTTTCTTGTTGGCAGATGCCAGTGGGGTTTATGTGTACCAATGTCTCCATAGTTTGATTTCTTTTGATGTTATGTTTGCCCCTTCTTCAACCAAAAGAAAATTATCATTTTTTTTCGTATATATTTACCGATAAGCGTTGGAAGTAGGGCGAAATCATAAAATATTTTTGGCGGAATTAAATTATATATTTTTACAATAATAGAAATATAATTTATTAATTTAATAGTTATATTTTTGTAAATTTCAAAGAATTAAATTATAATTTTATTATTTTTGAGGGACAATACGTAATTTTATCGTTAGTAATTTAAAATTTTATAAATTATAAAAGGATCTAAATAGAAAATTTTCTATTCTAGGAGGTCGAAGCCCCTCCCAACTACTGAATTCGCCACTAGTTAGAAGAATGAGTGAATTTAAATGACAAAAAGGTATGAAAAGTCTTGGTCTCTCTGGAAATGAAAAAATTATTTTTGTTAATTTGCATTTTGGTCCTCCCACCATTTTATTTTTGTTAAATTATTTCAAAAATAATGTAATCATAAATTAATACATTAAATTGTATTTTGACATCTTAAATTTTATAATTAAATTTTGATCCCTTCTAAAAAAATTGTTAGATTTGCCCTTGGTTGGGTACAATGTTAAAATATATTGCATTTTTAAAGGGAGACTCAAGTTCAAACTTTGTAAATAGCATTGATGTAATGTGAGGGCATAATGATAAACCCTAAATATGAACCATAAAATGAATATAAAAATTATCGATATGTATTCAACCATTAATTTTTTTTATGTGGAATAGATACTCACCACATGTTTGATTTACTAGAATAAAACAGAGTAATAATATAATAGCATGCAGTGGGAATGGAGTAGAATTACATTGCTTGTTTAATTGATTGAACTCAATAAACGAGTAATAGTATTACATTGTTTAATTGGATAAAGTGATGTTTAGGAATATGCAAATAATAAATATAAAATGATATTACTATCCTTATTCAATTAAATAACTGATAATATATTTATATTATTATTTCTTAACTAAATAAATTGAAAGTAATTGTATTTAATAAAAACTTATAAATGTATATTAATAAAAATATTGCATTAAAAATTAAAATCTATAAATATTTCAATAAATTAAAATAATTATTTTTAATATAAAATATTGATTTAATAATAAAATAAATAAAATGTTATTATTTTAAAATAAAACAATTTATTCTTATCATAAAAAATACTAAATTTAGGAAAATATAAAATTAATTTATGTTAAATATTATATTGTATTTAAAACTAATAAATATATTATATTAGAAATCATATCATGCTGTATGTGTGAAGAAACTATGGACTTAAAATAAATAATAATAAAATATGTGTGTTTAAAAATAACATACAATAAATAATGAAATTATAGTTTGAAATTAACTAATCGTGATAACAAATGAAATATGTACGATATTAAAATAAAATATAAAATTGTGAGTAGAATAAAATTTAAACACGTAAATACATCATATAAACAATATTATATGCATTACAACTATTTGTCATGGTTTTGTTAACAAATGTGAGTTGGTGTCACAGTTAGTGTCAAGTTGACTTGTGACACCAGCTCGATTAATATAGATACAATTAATAGATATAATAGCTTGTGCATATTAAAATAAAAATGTGTAAAATATATTAAAATGAAGCTTTGGTTTAGTGATAAATTTAAAGTTTTATTAATTCAATCAGCGCGCAAGCTTATTATCATGGGCATATTTTAATTGATTTTTCTTAAAATGAAAATACTAAATTACCCTAAAATAGTATAACTTTTTTTTTTAAAATTATGGAATGACATTTTCATAGTTTCTTGAATAGATAATTTGGTTGAGGGTGACAACAATTAGTAAAACACTTAATAAATAGTAAGTGTAGATATAAACTAATGGAGATAATAACTTATGCATATTAAAATAAAAATGTATAAAATACATTAAAACGAAGCTTTGGTTAATTGATAAATTTAAAGTTTTATTAATCCAATTTGTGCGGATTTAAATCCTATTATATATATATTTCAATTAATTTGGTTAAAATGAAAAAGATTAAAATACCCTAAAATAGTAAGATTATTTTAATTACGGATTGACATTTTCATTAATTCTTAACTGAATTGGTGACATGGTTGAAGGTGACACCAATTCAACTAAACACTTAATAAATAAATAATATAGATTAAATGTAACTAGTATTTTAGATTTAAAAATATAAAGTTAATATAAAATGTTTCTATTGTCTCATTTCTCATATCATTTTATTGGTTTTGGTCATATTTGCTTTTTTTAATACAACATCTAGAACTATTCATAGTATCTCTCCAACCTATAAATAGGAGTATAATGCCTTTCAGCATGCTCGAACCTACATCTTAGAACTCATTTTCTAACGCTGCGATTTAATCTGATTTAAAAGTTTTATACATTAGTACTTGTTTCACTTATTACCCGCGAAGAAGTTTTATGAAAAGAGTTTTAGGAGTGGTTCTTTCGTATTCATACATGCACACAGTCTTTACATTCATTCATTCATCCATCAACAAATATGAACTTTCGTTCATTCAAAGAAACGTTGTAATTCTTGTTGTTGTTTTCGTTATTTTGCTTTTCCACTACCCAGGGGCATTTTCGTAATTTTATCCTACAGGGGTATTTTCGTAAATTTTCAGAAATAAAAAGTTCCCTGGTGATTTTGACGAAAGTATTTTGGTACTTCTAAAGTTCCGGGGAAATTTTGGAAGAATTTTGAAATCCAGGGGTATTTCGGTAATTTTTTTATCTCAGGGGCCTTTTTGATAATTTTTCCAAAAATCAGGGTAAATTTGTAAAATTTAATAAGTTAGGGATATTTTCCAAGATTGTAAAACATTGAGGGTTCCTTTGAGAGTTACACTTTTCAAAGCAATGATATTGCAAAAAGTTTGGAAATTAAGGTCGTTTTGGTAATTTTGTAAGTTAGGGGCAATTTTGTAATTTTCCAAAATCAAGATAGTTTGATATTTTACAAATTAGGGTTTTTGAACATTTGATAAAGCAATGAAATTTTGTTAAAACTATGGGTGGTTTTGTCATTTTATAAACCAAGGGTATTTTTTTTTTTTTATAGAAAAACAGCTAAGTCCCTTTCGGGTTTTATTCTTTATGTTTAGCCTATGACCGAGCCCTCTTGGTCAGGGTGAACCAAAGCTACGCACCAGGCAGGATTCGAATGAAGAGGAGGTGAGTCACGCGGACTGCTTAAATACCAAGCTCTCACCGACCTTTCTAGACATGCGCACAGAGGTTGCCACACCCTAGCTTAATAACTTAGTCATAGGTTTGTTAAGTTCATTAAGTCTTATGAGTTTCAAGTGTTTGAGTAGTCTAATCCTAGGGTTCAAGTTCCTATCACACTATTCTACGTTCCATGCCTTTTCTACCCTTTTACAATTCATAATTCACATAATCACACAGATGGTTAAAGGTACTTACCTGGTGGACTGCGGGTCGGAGACTTAGGTGCCATGCCATAAAACCTGCTTATTTCAAAGAAATTCATTTGGGCTCGAATTGAAAACGTTTTGGGCCTGAGCCCACAGGTCGAGAGTTTTAAAACTGGGCTCTGATACCAACTGAAACACCCCACACCCGGCCCACGAGCCTGAACCGGATCTGGTATGTTCCTTAAGAAAATCGGCTTCAAATTCTTTTGTTACTTAGAAAATTTTTGTGAATTTTTAGAAAGATATTGGTTTTGGGTTGGGCTTAGGTTGGAAACCCATTTATTTAATTTAGAAAACATTTAATTTTGGTGACAAAACAATTTAGGGTTTATTTTTAAAATAAATTTAATTAAACTTAGTCAAAAATAATTCATAACATAACAACTGAAAAATAAAAGCAGGGAAATAAAACCATTCAACTTGGGCCTTATGGCCTTATTACATCATTCAAATCCAAAGATAAAATTGAAAATACTAAAATTGAGTAAAGTCCAAATTCTAATAAATTCTTCAAGTGATGCATGGCCACCTTTAGCTCCTGCCGACCCGGTCCATTACTGCTCATTTCCTGAAAAATAGTCCCACAAAGGGGTGAGTCAACAGACTCAATGTGTACACAAACTAACAATCAACATTCCAGGCATACATATTCATATCAAAGCATATTCAAATCAAATAATGATGCAACCCAACCCAAGCCTATTTGTCCATCCGCTACACACCACCCGTACCTGCCAATTACACCGTGGGGACTACTAAGTCAACCCTCCATCCGCTACACACCATCGAAGGCAGTCGCTGCAGTCGACGTGCTCATCGCCCACTTACGTTGTGTCATTAGACACTATATTCAAATAATGTAACCGAAGTTACCATATTCACGCAATGGGGCCGTAGCCACCATATTTCGTTGGTGAGGCCGAAACCAACACCTTCATTGGTGAGACCGAAGTCAACACCTTCGTTGGTGAGACCGAAGTCAACACCTTCACTTTCTTCCTTCACATATATCCCGAATGCCCCAATTACTTCATAACATATTTCACATACTTAATTTTCATTCATGTTACTAATCACATGTTCAAAATATATCACATTCACAATCCTATCAAAAGTAGGAAACGTACCTGGGTACTCCTTACCACATTTGTGATGCTTAGCCACATTCACATACTGTTACATATTTACATATCTAATGATTGCCATGCAATTTATTGAAAGTTAGTAAGAGTACACACCTTTTTCGCTTAATAGTTTCCGTGAATTCCCGTAGAGCGATCTACCGATCTAGATCTTTCACTCCTATATTCGGCCATTAATTAAAACATATAAATAAACCTATTTGGTCTTAAAACCAAATCCTACTAGAAGTAGAATTACTTACCTAGTTGCCGAATTGATTTAATCAAGTCCCAACAGTTGCTAGAATTCCTCTTCCTTGAAATCGGCTAATACTAGGTATGTAACCAAGTCAGTTTTCGGCTTTTGAAATAATGGAAAATAATCCTAAATATCAAGAAAATAAGCCTTGGCCGAATATCACTTACCTTACAAATTCCAAATCTGAAGAGGATTCCTTTATATGCTTGTCGAAATCCCTATAACTTTGTGTTAGCTTAAATCTAACTTTGAAAACATGAATCATAACCTTTAACCAAATATTTATATTTATAATCCTTACCTTAGATCCTTAAATTTTCCGAAAAATCCCCTTTTGATGTTGTGGATGATTGCCCTCTTTCTTAGAATCCACAAAGATTCAGCTTAACAGTAGAACGGAGAAGAAAATAGAAGAAAAAGAGAGGGATTTTTGCTTAATGAAAATTCGGCAGAGAGGGGTTTTGCCTAGGGAGAATTTCGGCAGAGAGGAAGAGGGAGCAAATGTTGATGAGTAGCCCTCCTGTCCTCCTTTTATAGCCAAAGTTATCAGCCTAGGAGTCCTTTACTTGGCCACCACTCCTCTTTTTGATAATATTATCTCTTTTATTTAAAAGATAAAAGCCTTTAATCCATCAATTATCTCCTCAATTATCTCATTAGAAAATAATCCTTTATTTATCTCTTATTATTCACATATTTATGTGAATAAAACTCCTTTATTTCTCTCTTATTATTCACATATTTATGTGAATAAAACTCCTTTATTTATCTCTTATTATTCACATATTTATGTGAATAAAACTCTTTTATTTATCTCTTATTATTCACATATTTATGTGAATAAAACTCCTTTATTTCTCTCTTATTATTCACATATTTATGTGAATAAAACTCCTTTATTTATCTCTTATTATTCACATATTTATGTGAATAAAACTCCTTTATTTATCTCTTATTATTCACATATTTATGTGAATAAAACTCCTTTATTTATCTCTTATTATTCACATATTTATGTGAATAAAACTCCTTTATTTCTCTTACATATCCAAGTTTCCTAAATGTTCACTTTCCATTTTTTGAATCATTTCCTTACATTTCCAGGTTTCCAAAAATGTTCATGTCCATGTCCATGCATTTCCAGGTTTCCAAAAATGTTCACTTTCCTCTTTTAAACTTAACATTTCCATACATTTTCAGGACATTTCCCTACATTTCCAAGACAAGACATTTCTTTACATTTCCTTACATTTCCTTGCATTTCCTTACATTTCCATACATTTCCATACATTTCCTTACATTTCCTTACATTTCCATACATTTCCTTAATTCTAGAATTCACATAACACATTCATACATAATTCATAAAACATGCCATTTTACCACATGGTTCCTTGTGTCATGCTTCACACGGAGTTTCTTTTCAAGCCTCATTTACCTAGCTCCCCTTTTTACTTAGAAACCAATAATTTTTCTAAGCTTTCTCTTCCATCCTAGAATTTTAAAAACCCTTAATACACTTCCAAACATTGCCAAAACCTACTAACTCATGAATTATGCACAAACGCATAACCCCTAATCTAGGATGTTACATAAAGAAGAACAGAAAAGAACAGAGAAGGTTTCGAAACAGGGGAAAGGAAAGAAAGAAAGAAAAAGAAAAGGGAAAATTGAGGTTTTAAAGCTTGGAGTTTAATTAGGTAAGTCAAGCAAGTTCTATTCTCTTAATTTTGATGTTTTAGAAGCTTTAAAGCAAGATTTTGATGAAACTAAGTTCATATTTTGAGAGTTTATTGGTTTTCAAGTATAGTTGATGTTGAAGAAAAAGATGAATTAGAGACTAAATTGAATGAAATTTAAGTTAGAATTAGTAGAAGGATTAAATTATAAAGTAAGCTATAAGTTTTGTGTTATAGGGATTAATTTGGAAGAAATTATGAATAAGGATTTTATTATGAAAATTATATAATCAAGTTGAATATGGAAGGAACTTAAGTAGAATCAAAGTATGAATTAAGTTAAGAAAATAAGTAAACTTAATTAGGATTAAATTGTAAAATGAGTTACACTGAAACAGTTTTGGACAGCAGCAGTAGAGCAACTTTGAAAATTCACCAAAAATCGTAGAAGTGGAATTAGAAGTTGAGTGAGATATGAAATTAAAGCTTATTGAGTCTATTTTCATATGAAAGAAATAGAGAAAGCAAATAAGTTCTGTATTACGAGATATTTAAATTTTAGTGAAACTGGTTCAGGGTGATTTCGGGTTCCCCTGTTCTGACTTGGAAAAATCATTAAAAATTGTATAAAAATAATTTTGGAACATAATTTATATGGTTAGATTTATTAATGAGTCTATTTTTATAAGAAACAAACTAGAACATCATTTGAATTCTGCATAAAAAAGATAATTAAATTTTAGCAAAGAGTGGTCGGAACTGTCAGACAACAGAATAGGGGTGATTTCAAAGAATAAACTGTACTTATTGGCTAAACCAAAAATTCTGAAAATTTTATGGCAAGAATATATGTGAGTATAGTTTCATATAAAATTTACGTATCTTAATTCGGAATTCTGTAACTCAAGATATAGATAATTTAGTGACAATGACTCAGGTAGACAGCTTTAAAAGAACTTATAAGTAAATAATAGAATTGTGTATAAAGAATGTAGAATGAAGAGGAAGAGTAGAAATTGAATAAAATTCATTATTTATTGAAATTTAATGCTGTAATTAATAATGTAAATTATTATTATTTTTGTAGCTAATAAGGAAAAAGAGGCATCGGCATCCAAAGGAAAAGAAAAGATCGCTGAGGAGTAAACGTGTATTTCGGGTTTGTATTACTATAACTCAAACTATTTATTAAATGTATATTGTATTTATAATATATGTTATGGGGTAATTAAGACAAGGTAAGTAATAATATTTGAAATTTAGTAAGAATATGTGTGAATATTGAATTATATGTGAACCAATATAATAGATTTTGAATTGATCAAGTTTTTGAAATTGTTGTGGAAATGAATTCGAAATTGGAAAAGTAAAATAACGCCCTATTAACTTGTCGGACTAGATTTGATACAAATGGCATGCCATTGGATTTGTGATGTGATGAGGAGATTTGTAGCTCAGTGGAGAAGATAATTCTGTTATATATACTTCGGTTTATCCGAAGAGGCATTCAATGCCTTACTGGTGTGTTTGGGAGGTTATATTATACTGGTGTGTTATGGAGGATTTATATTACTTTGGTGTGATTGGGTTGGATATTCTGGTGTGATTGGGTTGGATACTCTGGTGTGTTTGGGTGGAATCCACGTATCTATCAGAGTCCGAGTATTGTTAATAGGGTAAATAATTGAAATGAAATTTTGGAAATGAGATTGATTGATTTGGCTCTATTGAAAGATATGAGAAAGAACGGATGAGTTAAATTATGTATTGAATTAGTATATGAAAATGAAATGTGAATTTAAGATTTATGAAGTGATATATAATCATGTATAATTAGTTTTAATGATTTATAAAGCTTATGGTTGATGTTTGTAATTTATTAATGTTAAATAGTTTGCTTTATGGTAATACCACTGAGTGTATGTATACTCAGCGTACGATTGTTTCCGTGCGCAGGTTGTAGAAGTCAAATACTGAACCAGCATCCGAAGCCAGACCCGACTTCAGCAACTTTTGGTGATGTATATTTCCTTTTGATAATGTGGCATGTACGTAGGTTGTGTAAATGGTTAAAAATGTTAGTATTATCAGTTTAAGAATTATAATGAAAGAAGTATATTTATTTTAATCTAACCAATAATTTTGATAAATTTAAATTGATATTATATTGATTGAGTTTGATTAGAAGGTATTTAGAATAGAAAATGAATATATGAAATGAATTGGTTATAATTGAAATGAATACGGTTTAATTTACAGGGGGTTTTATATAATAATAAGCAGAAATGCTGCCGAAATTTATATTAAACAAAATTTATATTTGCAAATTGTCTGATATGTCTGGTAATGCCTCGTAACCCTGTTCCGGTGATGGTTCGGGGTTAGGGGTGTTACAATTATTGGTATCAGAGCTATCAGGTTTAGTCGATTCTCGGGCTAAATCGGGCTCGAAAGTGAGTCTAGAAGTACATGCCACTGTTGAGTCAAAGCTGAGTCGGGTTTTTGGATGCTGATATATATTTGTTTGATTTTGTTTTATAGATAAAAGATGTCAAATGAAAGAATAAACGATACTGATGAAGAAATGCATATCGGAGAAGAAGAATCTTACGATTTAAATGAAACTGAATCGATAGCACCTAGTAACCCGATGAGAGACCAACCTCCTAGAGTAGAAAGAAGAAATGATAGAGATGATTCTGATATATTAAGAATTATTGCTGATGCTCTACAAAGAGTGGCAGAGATTGTTCCTGTTACAACTTCTGTACCAACTCAGAGACGGGCCCCAATAAAAGAGTTAAGGAAATACGGTGCTACGGAATTTATGGGTCTGACAGGAGTTGATCCATCTGCAGCAGAAAATTGGATGGAATCAACTAAACGAGTTCTGCAGCAACTAGAATGTACCCCCCGGGAATGCTTAATCTGTGTTGTTTCATTACTTCAGGGTGAAGCTTATCTGTGGTGGGAATCCGTAATCCGACATTTGCCAGCAGAACAGGTAACGTGGGAATTATTTCAAAAGGAATTTCAAAAGAGTATGTTGGAGAGTTGTATATTGAAGATAAAAAGCAAGAATTTTTAATGCTGAAGCAATGTAATCTATCAGTAGTGGATTATGAAAGGGAATTTTCTCGATTGAGTCGATATGCTACTGAGTTCATTTCAACAGAAGCTGATAGCTGCAAAAGATTTCTACGGGGACTGCGAGATGAAATCAATATTCAATTAGTAAGTCTCAGAATTACTGAACTTGCTGATCTGATTGAGCGAGCGAAAATGATAGAACAAGTGTTAGGCCTGGACAAAAAGTCAGAAATGGGTAAATTAGCTGGAAAACGTTTGGGCACCACCAGTTCTAATCCATTACCGAAGAGATCCAGAGAATCAAGAAGTGGTTGGAGACCAAGTTTTAGATCTGATCGAGGTGATAAAGGTCAGGGTAAACAGATTACTATATCTACTGGCAGTGTAAAAGGGCCTTCACGGAACATTGATGTCCCAGACTGTGAATACTGTGGAAAGAAACACTTAGGTGAATGTTGGAGGATAACTCGACGATGTTTTCGATGCGGGTCTACAGATCATTTCATTCGAGAATGTCCAAAAAGTGAAAGTATCACACCTACCACATCTCAGAGATCAGTATCGACTGCCAGAGGAAGAGGAATGTCTAGAGGAGGTTTTGTTTCGAGGAGAGGAGGAGCTAGTAGGGGCAGTGATATAGTTACACAACAGTCAGAGGTTAGAGCACCAGCCAGGGCATACGTAGTTCGGACTCGTGAAGAAGGCAATGCTCACGATGTGGTGACAGGTATATTTTTATTGTATTCTGAGCCTATTTATGCTTTAATTGACCCGGGTTCATCACATTCATATATTAATTTAAAATTAGTTGAATCGGGGAAATTAGAATCTGAAATGTCTAGAGTTTTCATAGAAGTGTCTAGCCCTTTGGGACAAACAGTGTTAGTAGACAGAGTATGTCGGAGGTGCCCGTTAATAATACATGATAAAATGTTTCCTGTGGATTTGTTGATTATGCCTTTTGGCGATTTCGATATCATTCTGGGTATAGATTGGTTATCTGAACATGGGGTAGTTTTGGATTGCTATAAAAAGAGGTTTAGTATTCAGACAGAAGACGGGGACAGAATTGAAGTGAATGGCATCTGTACTAGTGGTTCGACACGTATCATTTCAGCTATAAAAGCTAACAAATTATTACAGCAAGGTTGTTCAGCGTATTTGGCATATGTTATTAATTCTGATTCAGTGGGAAGTCAATGCAGCCAGATTAGGACTGTATGCGAGTTTCCAGATGTATTTCCAGAAGAACTACCGGGTTTACCACCTGATAGAGAGGTTGAATTTGCTATTGAGGTGTATCCAAGTACAGCACCAATTTCTATACCTCCGTACCGAATGTCGCCTACTGAATTGAAAGAGTTGAAGGTGCAGTTACAGGATTTATTAGAACGAGGCTTTATTCGACCGAGTATTTCACCTTGGGGAGCTCCAGTATTGTTTGTTAAAAAGAAAGATGGTTCTATGCGATTGTGCATTGATTATCGACAGTTGAACAAAGTGACGATCAAGAACCGGTATCCTTTGCCTCGTATAGACGACTTGTTTGATCAGCTTAAGGGAGCTTCAGTATTTTCTAAAATTGATTTGAGATCCGGGTATTATCAGCTAAAGGTGAAGGAAAGTGATGTGCCTAAGACTGCTTTCTGTACTCGTTATGGTCACTATGAATTTTTGGTGATGCCGTTTGGATTGACTAATGCTCCAGCTGCTTTTATGGATTTGATGAATCACATTTTCCAGCCGTACCTAGATCAGTTTGTGCTGGTTTTTATTGATGATATATTGGTATATTCGAAGACAGAGGCAGAACATGATCAGCATCTTCGAAAAGTTTTACAGATTCTGCGGAAAAAACAGTTATATGGGAAGTTAAGTAAATGTGAATTCTGGTTGTCAGAGGTGGTATTTTTAGGACATGTGGTATCCGCTGATGGGATTAGAGTTGACCCGAAGAAGATTGAAGCAATTGTTCAGTGGAAAGCGCCAAAGAATGTGTCTGAGGTACGTAGTTTTCTCGGTTTGGCTGGATATTATCGAAGATTTGTAAATGGATTCTCGAAAATAGCAATGCCAATGACTAAACTACTGTAGAAGAATGTTCCTTTTATCTGGGATGATCAGTGCCAGAATAGTTTTGAGACTTTGAAGCAAATGTTGACAGAGGCACCGGTATTAACATTACCAGAGTCGGGGAAAGATTTTATTGTGTACAGTGATGCTTCTTTGAGTGGTTTGGGTTGTGTATTGATGCAAGACGGAAAGGTTATTGCATATGCATCTAGACAGTTGAAGCCGCATGAACGTAATTACCCGACGCACGATTTGGAGCTAGCTGCAGTAATTTTTGCTTTAAAGATTTGGAGACATTATCTTTATGGCGAGAAATGTTACATTTACACAGATCATAAAAGTCTCAAATATCTTCTGTCACAGAAAGATTTAAATTTAAGGCAAAGACGGTGGATCGAGCTTCTAAAGATTATGATTGTGTTATAGATTATCATCCAAGAAAAGCAAATGTGGTAGCTGATGCATTGAGCAGGAAAGCTGCGATTGAATTACGAGCAATGTTTGCTCGGCTCAGTGTTAATGATGTTGGAAGCTTGTTAGCTGAGTTAAGGGTTAAGCCGATGATGTTAGATCAGATTAGAGCAGCTCAGATGGAAGATGACAAATTATTAAAGAAAAGAGAAATGGTTCAGAATGGTACAGTCGAGAGTTTTAGTATTGATGAACATGATTGTTTGAGGTTTCAAAATCGGATTTGTGTTCCAACTACTTCTGAATTAAAGAAGAAGATTCTTCAAGAAGCACACGATGGTACTTTTGCATTGCATCCGGGTGGAACAAAAATGTATCGTAATTTACGAGAGCTTTATTGGTGGCCAAGGATGAAAAAAGATATAGTTGAATATGTCAGTAAATGTTTGACTTGCCAACGAGTAAAGGCAGAACATCAGGTACCGACAGGATTACTTCAGTCTATTAGTATTCCTGAATGGAAATGGGATAGTATTACTATGGATTTTGTTACGGGGTTACCACCGTCAGTGAGCAAAAAGAATGCCATTTGGGTGATAGTTGATCGACTTACTAAGTCCGCTCATTTCATAGCAGTCAGGACAGATTGGTCTTTACAAAAGCTTGCTGAAGTATATATCCGAAAATTGTGAGACTGCATGGTATTCCAGCATCTATAATTTCCGACCGGGATCCACGATTTACATCAAGATTCTGGAGGCAGTTACATGATTCTTTGGGTACTCGGCTTAATTTTAGTACTGCATTTCATCCACAAACCGACGGACAATCAGAACGGGTAATTCAAATTTTAGAAGACATGCTTCGGGCTTGCATTATTGACTTGAATCAGGTTGGGAACGATACTTATCATTAGCTGAATTTGTTTATAATAATAGTTACCAATCTAGTATTCAAATGGCTCCATATGAAGCGTTATATGGTCGAAGATGTCGTTCACCGGTATGTTGGACAGAGTTGAATGAGAAAAAGCTAGTGGGACCAGAATTAATTCAGGAGACAGAAGAAGTAGTTAAAAAGATCAAAGACAGGTTGAAAATAGCTTTTGACAGACAAAAGTCTTATGCAGATCTGAAGCGACGGGATATAGAATATTCTGTGGGTGATAAAGTGTTTTTAAAGGTATCGCCTTGGAAGAAAATTTTGAGATTTGGTCGTAAGGGAAAATTAAGTCCTCGTTTCATTGGGCCGTATGAAGTAATTGAAAGAATTGGACCGGTTGCCTATCGATTAGCTTTACCTCCGGAATTACAGAAAATTCATGATGTTTTTCATGTTTCCATGCTACGAAGGTATCGATCGGATCCATCTCATATTATTTCTACTGAAGACATTGAGATTAGACCAGATTTGTCATATGAGGAAGAACCGGTTCAAATACTAGCTCGAGAAGTGAAAGAATTAAGAAACAAACGAGTTCCTTTGGTAAAAGTATTGTGGAGAAGCCATAGTGTGGAAGAAGCAACTTGGGAACCAGAAGAAACTATGAGGGCACAGTATCCTCACCTATTCTCAGGTAAATTTCGAGGACGAAATTTATTAAGGGGGGAGAAATGTAACGACCCAAAATCCGTGGGCACCGAAAAAGTGTGTTATCGGGCCTCCGTCTTAGTAAACCGAGTTAGTAAATAGTTATTAGGAGTAATTATGAGTCTAATAGTGTGTTTAATTAGATTTTTATTTAGTGAACTTAGCTTAATTTAAAGTAATTAGGAAAAAGGATCAAATTGAATAAGGAGTAAAAGTCTAATTGTAGATTAAAAGAAAATAAAAGGATCAAAATGGCAAATATGCCATTTAGCATAAGTTGAGGCGGCATACATGTATAAAAATATGAGATTTTTATGTATTAAAATATATTATTATTAATATTAGATAACTATATAATATAATATTATATTATAAAATAAAGTAAATGAAATAATAAAAAGAAATAAAGAAGAACAGAAAAGAACAGAGAAGGTTTCGAAACAGGGGAAAGGAAAGAAAGAAAGAAAAAGAAAAGGGAAAATTGAGGTTTTAAAGCTTGGAGTTTAATTAGGTAAGTCAATCAAGTTCTATTCTCTTAATTTTGATGTTTTAGAAGCTTTAAAGCAAGATTTTGATGAAACTAAGTTGATATTTTGAGAGTTTATTGGTTTTCAAGTATAGTTGATGTTGAAGAAAAAGATGAATTAGAGACTAAATTGAATGAAATTTAAGTTAGAATTAGTAGAAGGATTAAATTATAAAGTAAGCTATAAGTTTTGTGTTATAGGGATTAATTTGGAAGAAATTATGAATTAGGGTTTTATTATGAAAATTATATAATCAAGTTGAATATGGAAGGAATTTAAGTAGAATCAAAGTATGAATTAAGTTAAGAAAATAAGTAAACTTAATTAGGATTAAATTGTAAAATGAGTTACACTGAAACAGTTTTGGACAGCAGCAGTAGAGCAACTTTGAAAATTCACCAAAAATCGTAGAAGTGGAATTAGAAGTTGAGTGAGATATGAAATTAAAGCTTATTGAGTCTATTTTCATATGAAAGAAATAGAGAAAGCAAATAAGTTCTGTATTATGAGATATTTAAATTTTAGTGAAACTGGTTCAGGGTGATTTCGGGTTCCCCTGTTCTGACTTGGAAAAATCATTAAAAATTGTATAAAAATAATTTGGGAACATAATTTATATGGTTAGATTTATTAATGAGTCTATTTTTATAAGAAACAAACTAGAACATCATTTGAATTCTGCATAAAAAGATAATTAAATTTTAGCAAAGAGTGGTCGGAACTGTCAGACAACAGAATAGGGGTGATTTCAAAGAATAAACTGTACTTATTGGCTAAACCAAAAATTCTGAAAATTTTATGGCAAGAATATATGTGAGTATAGTTTCATATAAAATTTACGGATCTTAATTCGGAATTCTGTAACTCAAGATATAGATAATTTAGTGACAATGACTCAGGTAGACAGCTTTAAAAGAACTTATAAGTAAATAATAGAATTGTGTATAAAGAATGTAGAATGAAGAGGAAGAGTAGAAATTGAATAAAATTCATTATTTATTGAAATTTAATGCTGTAATTAATAATGTAATTTATTATTATTTTTGTAGCTAATAAGGAAAAAGAGGCATCGGCATCCAAAGGAAAAGAAAAGATCGCTGAGGAGTAAACGTGTATTTCGGGTTTGTATTACTATAACTCAAACTATTTATTAAATGTATATTGTATTTATAATATATGTTATGGGGTAATTAAGACAAGGTAAGTAATAATATTTGAAATTTAGTAAGAATATGTGTGAATATTGAATTATATGTGAACCAATATAATAGATTTTGAATTGATCAAGTTTTTGAAATTGTTGTGGAAATGAATTCGAAATTGGAAAAGTAAAATAACGCCCTATTAACTTGTCGGACTAGATTTGATACAAATGGCATGCCATTGGATTTGTGATGTGATGAGGAGATTTGTAGCTCGGTGGAGAAGATAATTCTGTTATATATACTTCGGTTTATCCGAAGAGGCATTCAATGCCTTACTGGTGTGTTTGGGAGGTTATATTATACTGGTGTTATGGAGGATTATATTACTTTGGTGTGATTGGGTTGGATATTCTGGTGTGATTAGGTTGGATACTCTGGTGTGTTTGGGTGGAATCCGCGTATCTATCAGAGTCCGAGTATTGTTAATAGGGTAAATAATTGAAATGAAATTTTGGAAATGAGATTGATTGATTTGGCTCTATTGAAAGATATGAGAAAGAATGGATGAGTTAAATTATGGATTGAATTAGTATATGAAAATGAAATGTGAATTTAAGATTTATGAAGTGATATATAATCATGTATAATTAGTTTTAATGATTTATAAAGCTTATGGTTGATGTTTGTAATTTATTAATGTTAAATAGTTTGCTTTATGGTAATACCACTGAGTGTATGTATACTCAGCGTACGGTTGTTTCCGTGCGCAGGTTGTAGAAGTCAAATACTGAACCAGCATCCGAAGCCAGACCCGACTTCAGCAAACTTTTGGTGATGTATATTTCCTTTTGATAATGTGGCATGTACGTAGGTTGTGTAAATGGTTAAAATGTTAGTATTATCAGTTTTAGAATTAATGAAAGAAGTAAATTTATTTTAATCTAACCAATAATTTGATAAATTTAAATTGATATTATATTGATTGAGTTTGATTAGAGGTATTTAGAATAGAAATGAATATATGAAATGAATTGGTTATAATTGAAATGAATACGGTTTAATTTACAGGGGGTTTTATATAATAAGCAGAAATGCTGCCGAAATTTATATTAAACAAAATTTATATTTGCAAATTGTCTGATATGTCCGTAATGCCTCGTAACCCTGTTCCGGTGATGGTTCGGGTTAGGGGTGTTACACCAATTCTCCATCCTAGCCTTTCATTAAGAGGCCTTTTGCTGCCCACAGGCTCTTCCAGGTAAAGGAAGGTAAATTTCCCACCTGGAATTTAAAAAATCAGATCTCTTATAATATTTCGCCTTTAATGTACGCGCTAGTAACGAGTTAGGGTAACGTAATAAGCGCCAACCCTGTTTGGCTAATAATGCGACATTAAAGAACTCAAATCACGGAATCCAATCCCCCTTCCTCCTTACTTGTACTTAAAGCCTTCCAGTCGCATCAATGCATGCCTCTCTTCCCGTTGGTTTTATTCCACCAAAACGAATTCATAATATTTTCCAATTCCAAACATAATGATTTTGACAAAAGAAAACACATCATCGAATACGTAGGAATTGCTTGCAAAACTGTTTTGATAAAAACTTCTCTACCACCTTGTGAAATGTGTCGAATACTCTATCCATTGATTCTCTGCTTCAATCGGTCTTTTAAAACTTGAAAAGCTAATTTCCTTTTTCGTCCTACCATGCTTGGCAAACCTAAATATTTGTTTGGATCATTTGAACACTGCACATTAAGGGTTTGACATGCCACATTCCTCTCTTGGTCAGTACCATTCGCGCTAAAAAACACCGTTGTTTTTTCAAAATTAACACACTATCCTGAGCAAGCTTCATATTCCCTAAGGATCTCCTTCAGCATATTCATTCCTCTGTTCGAAACATCCCCAAAAAGAATACAGTCATCTGCGAACATAAGGTGTGTGATCGACAGAGCTTCTCGGCTCACCTTAGCTCCCTTAATCCTCTTCTCCTGGTTAGCCAATCTCATTAACGCTGACAAACCTTCGCCACAAAAAAGGAAAATACGGACTCAATGGTCTCCTTGTCATAAACCCCTTGTAGCTCTGAAAACTCAAACCTTCATCACCATTACTCAGAATAGAGTATTGAACCGAACTAATACATCAAAAAAATGAGATCAATAAAACCCTCTGCAAAAACCCATCTTAGCCATTACTCCTTTGATAAAAGACCATTCCATTCTGTCATAAGCCTTGCTCATGTCAAGTTTTAAAGCCATATATCCTTTTCGCCCTGTTCTTTTATTCATGCAATACCTCATAGGCCAACAATACGTTATCTGTAATGAACCTGCCAGGAACAAAAGCACTTTGAGAAGCATTGTACATAGGCTGATAGACGGAAATTCTTCAAATTGTTAGGAGCCACAGTTTTTGGAATCAATACTATCAAAGTTCTATTGATATCTTCCACCGAGTGTCCATGATTCAGCACATTCAAACAAAACTCCGTAGTATCCTTGCCCACAATATGCCAAACTTCTGATAAAAGATTGCCGAAACCATCGTACCCCGAAGCTTTTGTAGGCCTTATTCCATTCACCGCCTC